>JARQZJ010000094.1:7692500-7879435 GCA_030704895.1 Henosepilachna vigintioctopunctata
ATATATATATATATATAAATATATATATATATATATATATATATATATATATATATATATATATAATATATTCGAGTTGCAAAAAATGCGTAGGAAATATACGAAACGAATCCTCGCGAACATTAACCTTATATTGTCAGCTTCCACAGCAGCGAACTTAGAAACAAAGTCCTCAATCAATAATCAGTTTTTTCAGTGTTAAAGATCTATGCAGATTGATATTCAGAAAGTTTGAAGATTTTTATGTGATGATAACTTTGCGTTAATATGACTGAGTGGGAGGAAAAATGAGAATAATGAGGTTCCATCGATATGTAGTCGGTCGGACCTTCATTGTGAATAAATATGAATATAAAGTTTGCAACTAATATTTCATGTTCGAAACAAAACTCGAAAACTGAATAAGTGAATTTTATAATTGTTGCATACACTCGTATATCATGGCCTTGAAGAAAACGTTTCTTTTCAATATTTTTGTGAACGATATTTCCTGCAATATGAAATGCAAATTTCTCCTCTATGCGGACGACTGTAAGATTATTCACGAAATTTCAACTGTAAGTGACTGCCACATTTTTCAAAAGGATATCTCAAATTGAAAATGCGGGTGTCAGAAAAATCTGCTGCCACTGAATATTTCTAAGTGCAACATAATGTCGCTTGCTCCTGAAAAAATACAGTTTATTTCGATTATTATGTGAATAGTAATAAAATCAATAGATATACCGAATTTAAGGATTCAGGAATAATTTTCGTCACTAAATTAAATGTTGGTACTCAATGAAAAAATATTGTTTCAAGTTTCAAGAAATAAGGATTTGTAATGAGAAATTCGAAATGGCTCTCCTAATCTCAATCACCGAAACTTCTCTACAATAAATAACTAAGATCAAAAGAAGAATATGCCAGTGTCGTTTGGAATCCAGGATACGTGTGTAATATAAGAAATCTAAAATCGGCTCAAAGACATTTTTCGAAATAACGAGCGTTTTTTTAAGAGGTATAGAACTTTAAGTTGGCATTACTGTTGAAGATGATGACCGATTTAACAGCTGAGAAGTGATTTATTCTCAGTTTGGTTTGGCAGTTCATCATGAATAGACTCACGCCTGAACAACGCTTGCAAATAGTGCAATTTTATTTCGAAAATAATGGTTCTGTGCGGAATACGTATCGCGCGCTACGTCCATTTTATGGTCGACAAAACCGTTCATCAGAGCAGTTAATTAGATCAACCATGGAACGTTTTCGCACCGCGTTTACTTTCATTGATAACTCGCATCCCCAGACACCGTACAGAAGAAGCTATTGCTACTGTAGAGCGTAGCATTGAGGAAGGCCCGAATGAGTCCATCCGCCATCGAGCACAGGAATTGGATGTGTGTTCATCCACTTTATGGAAGATTTTGCGAAAGGATCTTGGTTTGCGTGCTTACAAAATCCATCACGCAAGGCGTAGATTCGTCGAATGGGCCTAAAACGAGATTGCCGTTGTTCTCGATTTTCATAGGCGAATTTTGTTTAGCGATTAAGCGCACTTCTGCTTGAATGGCTACGTCAACAAACAAAACTGCCGCATTTGAAGTGAAGATAATCCTCAAGTGTATGTCAAAACACCGTTACATCCAGAAAAACTGACTGTTTGGTGCGCTTTATGGGCTAGTGGAATCATTGGTCCGTACTTGTTCAAAAACGACGATGGCCAGAACGTTACAGTCAATGATGATCGGTGTAGAGCCATGATTACTAACTTTTTCATTCCGGAATTGAACAAATATGATGTCCAGGAGATGTGATTTCAACAAGACAGCGCAACATGTCACACACCTCTGTCACAATCGATTTATTGAAAGACACGTTTGGTGACCGCCTTTTTTCACGTTTTGGACCTGTGGATTGGCCTCCAAGATCTTGTGATTTGACACCGCTAGACTACGTCCTATGGGAATATGTAAAGCCATTGATCTATGCAGATAAGCCACAAACGCTTGACCATTTGGAAGACAGTATTCGCCGTGTTATTGCCGATATACGGCCACAAATGTTGGAAAAAGTCATCAAAATGCCAGAAATCATATTTGAAATGTAATGCCACAAGATTATCTTTCGAATTGAAAAATTCTTGTTAATCGAATGATCCATCGTTGTTCATTGCAATTTAAAGTTCTATACCTCTAAAAAAACACCCTTTATATATGTTTTCGCTCTGACGGTGTGTATCCAGAACGAGGTATAACCCCAAATTGATATTCCATCAATTCAAACACGCAGGAAATATTCATTAAAAATGCTCGTGTACAAGTTGATTAGGTTTTTTGTTGATTAGTCTTTTCTTCTTTCAATCATGAATTTCCGTGTTTCAAGATTACCTTGTCGAAACACAAAAATTTCGATCCACCCCTGGCTTGTTCTGATGTTCTGTCTTTTTCATGACTTCGTAAAACTTGTGGTGAGTTAGTGCCTCCTCATGACGTGGTTGACATACTTGCATGCGAGGTTGGAGATATCAGGCGAGATCTAGCCTTGAAGCTTTTCAGATATTGGTTTTTCGCGTAGCTTTGTGAGTGAACTTAAATTTTGAACTTTTACAGAGTTATATCATTCAAATATATCTGTTTTGAGTTTTTCGTTTTGTTTCAAATTTTATTCTACATAAGTTATAAATTGGATTGAATCTTTTTCATTCTCTAATTGGCCTACGGTGTTGAGTGGTGTTTTTCTCCATTATTGAAATAAATCAATGAGTGAATAAACTAATAAAATGAAATTTTCATCAGGAAACTTCAGAAATTTCAAGAACAATTTCGGTTATTAATGTATCTTTAACTTTTTTCAAAGTTGAAGGTAGTTGACTTGACAACGGTTGAAGTCACATCCTCAACCAAAACGTTGAGTGTTATTGCAATTTCTGAAGTGTCTTGATGACCGTTTTTGTTTATTTCATATTTGGAACGCTTGGAGTCATATTTCAGACTCAAATTTCAATTTCAAAAGATTTCATTTAAATTTATAGGTAATGTTTACTTTGGAAGTCTGACTTATTCATAAACTCTCCATCTTATATCCACGTGTTAGCTACACCAAATCAAAAAATTGTGAAACGCCATTGCAATCATTGAAGTGAATGGAAATTCGAAGAAATTAATTTTTTTCATATAATTATGGATAGATAGATATTCATTTCTCTCAATTATTGCAATTAAAATAACAATGTCAAGTTATAAATTTAAGGATAAAAAGAGAAAACGTCAAAACAAAAGAAAAAAGTAAGAAAAAAACTCAAGCTATATTAGCAACGTATCTTTCGTATTCTGCAATATCATACGGCTCCAAATTCAATAGAAGACTGTAGATTTCACTTAGATTGAGAAACTATTCGTTTGGGTGTTACTCTTTGCTTGAACGAAAAAAATTCCAAAAAGTTAACTCTCTGAGGGGACTCCTTCCGGCCAGAAATCCCTATTACAGATTACATCAAATAGTTCCTCATTTGGGGTTCCAATGGAGAAAGCAGAATTAGATCCCTTAGTTTCTAGTTTGTTAACTTCCACTTGCTCACAATTCTCTAATTCCTTGAGGAAGTTCTAACATCATCTATGGAGACGTTGGCTCTCGCAATTTTGCCCACATAAATCCATTTCTCTTTAGATGCTCCACGAAATTTTATTTAGCTTTTTTATTTTTATTTTATTTGTCTTTGATCCAGTGCAAATAATTCCCTTGGAACGTGTTCCTTTTTGTTTAACTTCCTTCCATTCGTTTTGTTGATCTTCTTGTATATTAAGAAATTCAATGAACGATGAATCTACTCTGTGATAGTTCATATTCAAATGAGAGGTTATAATAAAAACTTGTCTAAAAATCACTGACTGAACAATTCTTTATTCGAGTAGTTTCGCCTTTCACGGCATTATCAAGAATGAATACATATTACATTTATAGGTTGTCTTTGTAATATGTATTCATTCTTGATAATGCTGTAAAAGGTGAAACTAGTCGAATGAAGAATTGTTCAGTCAGTGATTTTTAGACAAGTTTTTATTATTACCTCTCATTTTATTGTATATTAATTTCTTCTTTAGGCACATTTATAATATTTATTTTCTTAGTTCTCAGCTCTATATGTTCTCGACTGCTGTCTCTTCCTAAACTCGTACTAACCTCACTCAGACTGTGTGTCTTTGGACTTATCACTGAAGAATGAGTTCTATCAACTCTATCCCAAGAAGTTGCAACTTTGACCACAAAGGTATTTCGACTAGGTTTTCGGTTCTGTGCTTGTACGCAGTCTTTAGGCATTTCTGGTAGTTCCAATGCACTTTGTTTCTAACGAAGACTTTGAGGTTGAGTTTTTTCTGGATTAGTCTTATCAGATTCGTTGATTACATTATTTTTTGTATAAGCAGTTTCCAAATCCTCGATTTTTTCGATAGTAACTTATTATTTTGCAATATTATTCGCACTCTGAACTTTGAATAATTATTTTCAATCATTACTACTTGCATAATGCTATCCTGTTTATCTTCTGGTGAATTACTTTACGGGGAAAATGTATGCACGTTGCATTTTTCTTGGAAGCAGCTTGATTTAGACAAGAGGGATGAAAATTTTCATCGCACTTAATACACATAACTATTTCAATCCCTTTCTCATTACAGTGATAACAAAAACTTTCACATTTACTACTAAATTTCAATGATTTTTGGGAGTTCTAGCTCTCCACATCAATCTTATCATCCGCCATCTTGATCAAATTGAAATTTTATATGAAAATCCAAAAAAATATCTCGTGATTATATTGAAATTGATGAAACGAATATATTTCATTTATGCGAATGTATCATTTAATTCTGTTTCGAATGAATTCTGCATTCATCAACTCAAGAATTGTTCATTTCCTTTTTTCAAATACAAGTGGAATATACCTGACACGTTCAAGCCTTAAATTTTCCATAACCGACTCAAAAAAGCAGAATTTATCTACACAATAATATGAAAATTATGTTGCCAATAAATAGATTGAAACATATTAAAAGAGTTACATATGAACTGATATAATTCAATTGATTCATAAATTACACAGGTCTACAACATTATTGCGCACGGGTCGCACATACCTAATTTTTATTCCTTTTATACCTAGAAATAAGAAAAATAACAAAAAAAAGTTATAAATTTGTTTTTATGTGTGAAAAATGGCAAATACAAATAAATAAAAATACTTGAAAAAGGACATAGAGAGGATTTATCAAAAGATACCAAACATCCGTTCATGATTTATTCTTATAATAGAAGTATTAAAATAAAGTCTAAACGTCTAAAAATGAACAGTTTTGCTTTTCCTTTCATGTTCAGTATAAGTTTCTCTTATTAACCCCCAAATGTAGTCCCCCATCATACTTTCGGTATACTGGCCTTGGTAACGTCTCTCAAATTCCATTATATCTTGATGAAAGCGTTCCCCTTGCTCCTCCGAATAAGCTCCCATATTATCTTTAAATTTATCCAAATGAGAATGTAGAATGTGCATCTTTAGATACATACGACATCCCATGACGGAAAAATTTGTGATCGTGTCAGTAATCAGCTCGTCATAATTTTCAGCTCTATGGTTTCCAAGAAAACCGTGAACTACTGCCTTAAAACTGTTCCAGGCTTTTTTCTCCCTATTGCTCAGTAAATCCGGTTTTATAAAATAGTTATTATTAATGTTTTATATGATAGTAAATACAATAAAAAAAGATAAAATATACTCAGCCTCCAGAATGTATCTGCAAGAGTTTCATGAAGCATGTGGAGCCCATTTTTTGTCTTGATTTTTACAGGTATATTAAGAAGCTTGATATGCCTCGCAAATCTTCAGATTTGTACTGAAATCATATTTTTTCTCTCTTACTTTAATAAATTCGCCTCAGATATAGCAAAACGAGTCAGCGTTTCGTTCACAACTTCTAGAAGCCATTTTAAATGGCTTATACAGCGTAAAACAAACAAAACACGTTATTTCTGTGCAATATGCAAACACTTACTACCGTACACAACGAGCGACGCAAGAAACACTACCCCCCACTCTCTAATCCCACTTCTATAACAATAGCGCGCAAAGACCGAAATAAATTAGGTGAGAAAATTAAAAACGCTACAACTTCTTAAAAAGCAAATATTTTCGTTCTGTAATCGCAATTTTTTACATAGATTTGCTTATATAATCAAAATATATTAGGTAAAACCCATGCGCAAAGAAAAATATTTTTTTTGTTGACCGGTGTTATCATCAATTTTCTCGGAATTTCATTGGTGATTCGTTAAAATTCATTATTAGGGAAAATAAGTATGTATAATCATCTCGACATGAAGTGGGGGATACAGTAACACATATTCATAATGAAATAAAAACGTAACACTGCTGAAAGATACTCAATCTGCGAAGACAAACAAAACACACGCCGCCCGGTCGAATCGATTCCTATTTCCGGAGCTATTTGTCTTTTACTCAAACCATTGACAAGCACTTTGAAGCCACTCAACTTTGGCCAAATATTTTGTCCCGTGACCTCTTCTTTTGGATACCTGGAGATGTTGATAGATAAAAAACATTTTGATAGGGTGAATTGATAAGATACCTCTTGAAAGCGGTCGGTGACAGACGTGTCAGATAACACAAAAAGTAATATCTTAAATGTATTTGAGAAATATTTTGAAACTATTAAGTTTCTGATTGTTAATGGAACTGGATATGTGAAATGATGTATCTTCATTCCTCTTTCCAATTATTATCATCCAAAAATGTTTGTCGTTTTTACTCCATTTTTTTTTGGAAGATATTCCGCATTCAGCTGTCTAGCTTCCGGTGACGTTGTTACCTCTATCAGAGAAACAGAAAGTACTGTTTTAGTCTTTCATGTGAAGTGTAGTCAGTTGTAAATCTTATATGTTGACAACTATTCAGTGTTGGTACAAAGAGTAGGAAGAACACAATGACGTGAAAAAATATTAAACAATTGTTCTCTATTTATTAAATGTTTCCTATCAAATTGATAAAAAATTCTTATGTTGTAATCAAGCTAACTACCCAACCAATGTCAACCTCAATTGAGTTATCATAAATTCAAAAAATTACTTTTATTGAAAGATCGTCTGCTAACATTATAAAAATTTTCCTACATATAAAAATATCAAAATAGCCAAGTACAATAAAATAACTATAAAATCATGTTTCTCGAAAACCAAAGATCGCACTGCAGTGTTATGGAATTGCAATGTAATTTACAGAATACTTATTGTCAATCTTGACAATACTATTGTCAAGTTGACAACTATACAAACTGTACAGAGAGTAGAAAGCATGCAATGACGTGAAAGATTTTATAATAAATGTAGTGTAATTCAAACAATCCTTATTTTTGGCGTTGTATAAAAAAGACCTATTTAATACAAACTTTGGAAGTCAGTTATTGAAAATTATGAGTTGCTGAACTCGAAGAGTCAGAAAAATTTTCTCAATTATTGCCAGAACGAACTTCATAGTAAATTTCAATAACTTATTGATTAAATTGAATATATGCTATGTAGTCAATAAGTGTGAATCATAAGTTCAAGTGTTTGAATTTAAGTTATATTCAATTATAATGGATTTACATCAAGTAAACGCCAACACTATTAAATAAATACAAAAAAAAATATTGATTAAATGTTATGATCCGCTTCTTATGCAATTGTCCTGTATTAATTTCAATACAAAAAAGTACTCCATCATATGTATATATGTAATATATTATTGGGTTCCAATTTTCTTCTATGAATTCTTTCGTGGGCGAGGAATTGTTTACTGCGAAAGGTAGCAAGCACTACAGGATCTCTTCACATCCAGATAGCAGACACTGATCAGATTCACTGATTATGCAATATTTTCCATTTTACCTACGTGTATTAAGTCTAAAATTAACATTCCAGCATAAATTAATATATTCTTATAATTATGTAAGTGATGATATATTCTGTAAATCTATATATATAAAAATGAAACTCGTTTTCCGTTGTCACGACATAACATGAACACGGCTTGACCGATTTGGCTGATTTTTTTTTGTAGTCTTCTAACACTTTGTACAAGGTTCTCACGGAAGAAAAATATAAAGAAAATCTCTCAGAAACATTGAAAAATATACATTTAATTTTGCATATTTTAAAAAACGTGCGTAACGAATGTCAACGTCATTCAATTTAAAACAAAAAATCTGTGGTAATCTGTGACAATACATCGATAACCGCGCTAACAAATGTCAACGTCATTCAATTTAAAACAAAAAAATCTGTGGTAATCTGTGACAACACATCCATAACCGTGCTAACAATAATTTTATTGAGTTTTTGATAAAGTTCGTTTTGTTTTAAAGACTAAGAAGTTTTTTGTTTGCTAATAAGTGTTTGTTCATCACGGTAAGTTCACTTCACTTCATATCGATTTTTGGTAACTTTTGGTGACTACACAATATTACAGTTTTACATGGTTATACAGAAAATATATTTTCAGTTGGATTTTCGTTTTTAACAAGGCCACCAATCAGACGTACAGACTTAGGCCGCAGAACTAGAAATACGGCATAATATAAAAATGAATCAAAAAATGTGTTGGTAAGCGCATAACTCAACAACGCCTGACCAATGTAGCCAATTCTTTTTTCTAAATGTTCGTTGAAGTCCAAGAATGGTTTTTTCGACGAAAAAAATTCGAATAATTGCCGGAAAACCCCTTAAAACAACCCTCTTCTTTTTCCCATACAAACGTTTTCTAACTGAAATGTAGAATCAATTTGAACTTTATTGCTATTCAATGAAGTTCATGTTAAATTACAAAAATTCACTGTAATCTAAGCAAAGTAGGTGTGTCTCTAATGTCAAAGAGTCAATTTGCACTTTATTACCGCTGCACAAAGTTCAAATTCAATCATATCTATCAAAACAGTGTGCGCGTGAGCGAATGTCGAGTTCCGAAACTCAACGAAAGTGATAATATCGCGAATAAGACCAAATAGAATAGCTCTTACAAAATGTAAGAGCTATAGATCATTAGTATTGATTTTCAGTTTGGTCAGCTTCGCGATATAATTTCTTTTGTTTTGGTTTTGGCACGCAAAATTATTACATCATATATGGCACATCATCACATCAGTCAAACACAAACCGTGTTACAAAAAGTGTTTTGTTATTTTTAATTAATAATTTGATGTCCCTATCTGTGCAAAATTATTTAAGTTCGTACTAATATTATGTAAATGAGATGAACACCGAACAAAATAATAAATATAGGAAAATGAAAACTTCACACACATACAACATTGCTTCAAGGACTTGATTCTAAGCCATATCAAATCAAAAAGAAGTAGAAAGCTGAAACAACAACTATCTGTCCATTGCAGGTGTACAGGAGTTGTGTACCGTCCTATCGTCAGGGTGACGGTTATGTTCAGGAGAATTTTTTGCGCCGACTATAAAATAGGTAGGAACAAAAACTGCCTCATTCCAAATCTTTTTGACGGGAAGAAGTCCGCTAGTAATCTATAATTCTTCAATGAATAAAATTGGTTTTGAAGGTTTAGTAAACAAATGGTTCAATTGTTTCTTACTTTCGCTATCTCAAAACGTTAAGTTCAATGGTGTTTTTTCGGACAGCATTGTAGTTGATTTTGGCGTACCTCAGGGAACGGTCTTAGATTCACTGCTATTCTCCTTATACATTAATGATATTGCTTTGCATGTAAAAAAATGCTGTGTACGATTGTTTGCAGATTGTACAATGATTTATGTTAGTGATAAAAATATCCAGACTATGACACAGTTGATCAATAGAGGCAGCAATAAATGAATGGCTAAGCGAGAACAGTGTATCGCTGAATGTAACAAAGTCTAAATTTATAATTTTTGGTAAAAGTAAAATTCTTAAGGTAATTAATAACGAAATATATAAGTATCACAATTGAAATCCAAAAGATTGGAACGGTAAAATTTGTTAAATACTTATGCGTTATGTTAGATTAGAAATTGAGTTTCAATGATCATGTTGACTTCGTATCGTCTAAAATCTCCAAGAAAATCAACTTTCTCAAAAGAATTCGAGAGAATCTGGCTACATATATATGAAGTTATTGCTCCTCAAGTCAATAATAATGCAACACTTCGAATATTGTTTCACTCCGTTACTGGGATTGAGTAAAGAAAAAACTCAAATCAGTTACAAAATAGTCAATACTCATAGTTACAGAATAGAGCTTGCGAACAATTCTGTAATGTAATAGGTATACTGCAATCCAAAGCATGCTTAATTGTTTAGAACTAATGTCAGTCAAACAGAGAATACTTTTTGCTACATATATATTTATATTTAAAGTTGAAAACAAATTTTTCCCATATATAGTAATAAAAAATGTAACATGTGTCAATGAAGTGCACAGTTATAATACAAGAAATGCTGACAATTTCTACATGCAAGTTTGTAAGCTTTCCAAACATAGTAATAGTGTATTTTATGAAGGATTCAACGCATTCGATAAATTACCTAGGTCCATAAAAACAATTAGTGACCTTAAAGTATTAGCGTAAATTAGCTAAGTTCGTTTCAAACATTTAATGGTAAATAATATATTTTGAACCTAAATGTATATATGATTTTGTAATAGTTATTGCTAAATAAATATTATCAAAAAAAAAAAATAGGAGTATATGATATTTTTCATTACAACCAGTTTTACCTGAAACCGCCTGAACAAATGGTAAGTCGAAAGAAATATAATGTTACAACAAATCTCATTGAGAAGCGCAGTTCTCAATTCGGTCAGATATCATTTTAGGTCTTTCAAGAATGTTCAATTTCAAGCACATGAGCACGGTTTGATGGTCTCGAAATTTCCATGAAGACTTTGATTCACAAAGCGTCTACCCTACAGCGGTTTCGGCGAAGCATCCTTAAACACAGATGTTAATCTATAATTCCTCACAAAATTCAATTGTCACGGCAAATACGTAGACATCAATGACCATTTAGATTCAAAAGAAAATGGAAGTACAAATATAAAAGGTCTGGGTCTGGTTGATTTCGATGATTGATCACGACAAAGAACAAAATTTACTGTATTTTTATATGAAGATTTGGAAAAATTCAAGTAATCCTCGCCACTTATGACTAATGAAGCAAAATTACGGGTGTACAATCACCAAAATGAACAAGCACTTGCTACCCAGGCAGCAAACAAAATATTAAAAAGTGGCTCAAATTTCTGAATAACAATAGGACTAATAGGAGGAAATGCTACAAAATCGAAATAGATGGTTTCTATGTCTGAATTTTACTGTAAGCTAACTTTGCCATCAGTTGTCTCCTGCTGGTAAAAAACGGTAAATTGCGTCTCCTGCTTTGATGTATCTAATTAGATAAAGGAATTGATCAATGCTGACCACTTTTTTTCAGAATCTACTTTCATTTCATTGACTGGTTAGTTCATCAACGAATGAAGCCGAAATTGATATTTCTAAGGAACTCAAAGAAATCTTCATCTGAAACTGCTATGCTGTTCGAATTATTTGGGACGAAGGATTAAAAACAATGTTTTCGTGAAATCTTACATTTTAATGAAAGCATACATACAAAATAGCGTAAATTTTTCATATTAATATGAAGTATGTCCTCCTTTCGCAGAAATAACTTCTTGAACTCGTCTAGGCATAGATTTCACTAGCGTAACGCCTATTTTCTTCAATTCGTCATCATGAAACCTCACCTGAAATGCACTTATGATCATTTTTGTTTGTACTGAAATTCATTTTCGCCTGTCGTTTCTTCAAAATATTGCATAAATTCTCAATGGGATTGAGATCAGGTGAATTCCCAATCGAGTACTTCTATTTCATTTTCACGCATAAAGGCCTGCACTTGTTTAGTATTGTGGCAGGGAGCTAGGTCGTGCTGAAATGTTCTATAAAACGATTCGATGAATGGGACAATTCTGTTGCGCAATATTTCCATATATTTTGCTGAATTCATCATCCCTGTTATAGGAGCTAATCGTCCAGTGCCATTGTTTGTGAAAAAACCCCGAAACATTCGTTTCGGAAGATATTTTACTGTTTGCTGGATGTGATCAGAGCGCAAAGTTTCCCCATCCTTTGTCTAACAACACTTGATTTGTACCCTTAGACTACCTGTAGACTAACAAACAAATGTGTCTCATCAATAAAAACCACCTTCTTCCAGTCGTCCACAGCCCACGCACGGTACTTTTTGGCCCATGCCAAACGTTTCTTCATAATTTTCTGAGTGAGCAATTGCTTTCTTCTTGGTCTTCTTGTCTTACTTCCAACCACAGCAGTCATTTTCGCACAAATGAGGTGGTCACCTTCACACCAGACACCATTAAATCCTGACGAAGGAAATCCTTTCCTTTTTGGAGATGATGAGCCACTTTCTTCAAATATTTTCAAAATTCTCGAAGCGCTGGACTCCCACACCAACATCGTCAGCTATATCTCTTACAGTCATTGATATGTGTTCATTAATCACGATAATTTTGGAACAGTTCCTCGGAGTGATATCCATCTTTGGACAAGAATACAGCACGTATCGAAATTGAAACCACCTACTGTCGCACCGGTAGGCTCACAACTGAATTGCTGGCGTGATTAAACCGGTCAGAATGTAAATGATGGTCAAGGTCGAACCCTCACGTCGGCTCAGGTAAAAAACAAGAAGGTGTGAGGGTGTTTTGGCAACCCTGGTATTCACATACTTACTACAGTAACTCAAACGAAGAAAAAAAATGTCTGTCCCAATCAATTCGAACAGCATAGTATATGTTTTTCGCCTCTTTTCGCAGCGAAGCATTCAAATAATTCAGGAAAACATTCACTTTCATATATTGTCAGAATGAGACCTTTCATTTTAGGAGTATTCGTTACGTAGTCTAGATAATTCCTTCTCAGATGTGGTTTTCAATTTCCGTCATTATGTTATTCTTGGAACAGGGAAAAACCCATTAATATATCTTCAAGTAGATGGAAGGTAAGGAGATCATGTAGACCAAAGGGTTTTCTGGAGAGCAATTCACAAGAGTATGTTGCTTTCGAGTTCATCAATTTCGACAGATAGAGGGTACCCGCTTCCGTACGCGTGCAATATTTATCGTTTGAAAACAGGAATCTTCAGTAATTTGAATCATGATATAAGTAAGCTATTGTTGTCTTTCGTTCAAAACGTTGTGATGCGAATCGAAAGTTATGATGTTACAAGTTGGGAGGTTTTTCAATATCAGAAATTGATTGTGTAAAACAGGGGTAGCCAAAATTTTTTGATTATCGACCCCTTTATAATTTTTCGAAACATCCATCGATCGCCATGAAAGTACTTTTCTGTTAATTTAAATACACCCCAAAACAATTATCATAATTAAGTAAAAGAAGAAACTTACGTTGAAAACCTACACATTTGAAAACCGAAAAAAATGAATCAAAATACATAGTTATGCCATACGTTCAACAATTATCAGAAAAATTGAACAATAACTTAAAAAAATTCAACATTAAAATAGCTCATAAAAATAAAAACAATTTACAACATATATACACAAAACTCAAAACAAATATTCCCACAAACAAAATATCAAATTACATATACCAAATAAACTGTTCAAATTGCCCTAAAGTATACATCGGCCAAACATCGCAATACATAAAAGAAAGAATAAACGGTCATAAATACTCCAAAAACAACACGGCTTTAAAAAAACACGAACAGGAAAAAAATCATACATTTGACTTTCAAAATTATAGAATATTGAACAAAGAAAACAACTATAAATCTAGAACTATATTGGAAATGATTCACATTAAAAAAGAAAAAAATGCTATTAACGATAAAACAGATACAAATAGTTTATCTAAAATATACTACAATCTGATAAAATAACATTTAAAATCCAAGAACTGCACGCCCATGGAACCAAAGATAAGAATTCATCGGAAGATACGCATGTCCTAAAGAAACGAACCCACAGATGTTACCCATAAACCATAATTCTCACACTATTCAGTTTAACGAAATATTTGTGAAATTGAAGTCAGTTTCCAACAAACAATAAACATATAATATTCTTGAAAAAGGCCTAGAGCCGAAACATATGTCGAATAAATAATTACTACATCAATTTTAAACTGTGCTCATTCCCAAGAAACCTTCACACTTATGTTATTAAGCAAAGCACAAGAAAACTAAACGAATATATATATATATATATATATATATATATATATATATATATATATATATATATATATATATATATATATATATATATATATATATATATATATATATATATATATATATATATATATATATATATATATATATATATATATATATATATATATATATATATATATATATATATATATATATATATATATATATATATATATATATATATATATATATATATATATATATATATATATATATATATATATATATATATATATATATATATATATATATATATATATATATATATATATATATTTATATATATATATATATATATATATATATATATATATATATATATATATATATATATATATATATTTATATATAAGTGTGAAGGTTTCTTGGGAATGAGCACAGTTTAAACTTGATGGAGTAATTATTTATTCGACATTTGTTTCGGCTCTAGGCCTTTTCAAGAATATTATAGGTTTATTGTTGGTTGGAAATTGACTTCAATTTCACAAATCTTTCGTAAAACTATTAACGTATATTACGCATGATATTAACGTATAATTATAAAGTAAATAATTACTCCATCAAGTTTAAACTGTGCTCATTCCCAATAAACCTTCACACTTATGTTATTAAGTAAAGCACAAGAAAACTAAACGAATTATATATATATATATATATATATATATATATATATATATATATATAAAATTCCAATTCAACTATTTCAGTTTCATTGAGGAAAACTTCATAGAACATAAGAACATCTCCATAGAACATATCTTCAAATCAAATACCTCCACCAAAAGACTGCATTTGTGCAGACCGAAATATTTGCACATTACGAGATATGCGAACTGCGATCGCTCAATTCAATTATTTATTTAATTACTTCTGTAAAATAAAACACATTTTAGGTAATCATGAAAAACATATTATTAAATTGAACACACAGATACTCACTCGAACATAATTTTTGCCAACTCATATGTACTCAGATCTTTCTACATAATAATATGTTAAAACTACGTGAATTTATTATCACAAACACTGATTTTAATTTCCACTTGGTTTCTCTACGGTTTCCTGAATATGTTGGAATAAATCAGAGATTCACATATTCCATTAGAAAATCTAAGTTTGCCTTTGGGACAGTTCCTTCTTTTACCTCCATCACCAAACTTATAATTTGCTATCCTAGGTATATCATCTTCTTTATCATGTGAGTTGTAGTTTCGTTCGTGAATATTTTTTGTGTTGTATTCCTTTCCATCAGCATCACTGCACACAAAAGTTGTATTTTTTATTACGATGAAATTATATTCTTCTCCATGTCTATCCTTCAAAATTTTGTGTTGTTCTGCGTTAATAAGACAACAATTCCTCGCAATATTACTTTCTACCGAAAATTTTATTATCTCACAGTTTTTGTTCGGGGTCGATGTTACACTTGAAATGAAAATTAGAGCAAAATACGTTATCCCTATTACGAGCATGATTGGCGAGTGTACGAACTGGAATGATAGTACTTAGCTTGGTCAAATCTATGTCGACGATTGTTGGACAATATTTATATCCTATTTCAACTAACCAAATTATCTGATTATCTCTGAAGAGACGAATTCAATTGCCTGAAATGCATGACTCACTCGTCTTCTCCAAAAAATCTTATTATATCATTTTTAATTAGATCAGTATCAGTTTATGATGACATCTGACGTCTCAATGAGTGAATTACATCATGGTTTTCATTTCGATAATTTCGTGATTTGATAACTCATATAGAAATAATTTCACTAGTAATCCGGTCAAAATAGACATTCAAGGTTACATTCATTCGCACCCAGCTAAAAATTGGCATGAATATTGGGGGCCCTATTACACACAATTTGTCAATTATTCACATCAATCCAACGTGTGCAAAAAAATTTAATCAAGGTGAAACGTTGCAAAAATCGGTTTGTTGAATTTTCCAGCTAAACGGTAAGTTTTATGATGAAAATAGGTGCAACAAAAATTATTCATTATGCAATTATCTGTAAAAATTGTTCATACATTTTTTTCCTAAGAATCACCATTTCGGAGATATAGCGATGCAAAATATTGAAAAAGTTGTGTTACTCATAATATGCACACGTTTCCGCGCCACCCGTGAGGTAGTTGTACATGGCGCGTTTTTTTTCACGTGGTTTCCCCAGTAGACCTACTCCACGATCTATTGTGGTTCTGTTGAGTACAAAGCTATTGTATTAAATTGAAAATAGTAGTATTGTAATGACAAGAGCGGTGTGAGTAATGAATAATTTGAGAAAATTATTTGTCTGATTGATACTCTTCTAATGGAACATTATCCATACTGTCTTGTTCTTTTTCTTCTTCCTGCTGGGTACAAATAAATTGTTCGGAGAGCGATGCATCAGATGTCTCCTCGCATATATCGTAAGAATCCTCTTCTACTGGTGATTGAACGTTGGAGCACGATTGGCCTCGACAAGTGATACATGCTAATGAACAAAATAACCCAACTTTTTTACAGCCGCATTTAGCATTACACCCAGTTTTGCAATTGCAAAAAATTGAATTGAGGAGTTTTTCCGGTGCAGGAGGGAGTAAAGTCTTAACTGGTTCCAATATATTATCAATAAACTTTTAACCCCAGTCTTCTGGGTTTAGTTCATTACCGAGCCATACTTGAACTTGATAATATACCCGAAATAGATGTTGCTGAGCAGAAGCAGAGGTTGGAGGAAGACAAGCTAGTTGTACTTGTTTTTTTTATGCGTATTTTTAGCAAAACATAAGTATCGAAACTTATCTAAGCACGTAATTTTTTTTGGAGCTCCGTAAACAGCTTGTGGAGTAGAGGTACTTTCTTCGAAAACGTCAGCACAATCAACTAAATCTTGTGTCTCAAACAATTTCAAAACTGTTCTTTTACATCTCCTGAAAAATGCTGATGTCGTGTGGCAACCAGTTACTGCATGTAGAAATAAGATATGATATTGGCATTTCGAAAAAGCACATAAACTCTTGGATGAATATATTTTTGATTGTTGTTGAGCCTTCCCAGGTGTTAAAAATAAATAATTTTTTCGGTTGGCGTTCGAGCAGTGAGCAATACCAACAAAATCAACATCTTCACCAACAACGATAGTTGGATTTGTCGAAGTAAATTGTTCTATTGCTGTTTCAACTATCAGGACATCAGCATCATTATCAGCTTGCTTTACAGAAATATTTTCAGATCTACATTTTTCTTTCAACATTGAAATGAACCGAAACTTGTTGTGTGTATTTGCGAGAAATTTCTGTTGGCTTTTTTGTTGTATTCTTACCTATATTAACGTTCTGTAACGTTTAAAACGATAATTGACATACATATTATGAGTAACACAACTTTTTCAACATTTTGCATCGCTATATCTCCGAAATGGTGATTCTTAGGAAAAAAAAGTGTGGAAGCAATTTTTACAAATAATTGCAAAATGAATAATTTTTGTCTCACCTATTTTCATAATAAAACTTACCGTTTAGCTGGAAAACTCAAAAAACCGATTTTTGTAACGCTTGACCTTGATTAAATTTTTTTGCACACGTTGGATTGATGTGGATAATCGACAAATTGTGTGTAATAGGGTCTCCAATATTCATGCCAATTTTTAGCTGGGTGCGAATTAATGTAGCTTTACCCCTATTTATGGAGCTAATTTGACCATACTATAGATGAAAGTATGCGTCCATCGTTTTCGTCGAATCGAATAGTCAGAATTCATCACACAATGACAGATCGTCTGATCATCTTTATCGAAATAAATTCAGTAATTTATGCGGAATGTATTTGAAACAGAGATGTTCAATTCGAAAAGAATACCGTTGGTATTTTTGCTACTTCTGAACCATCAAAAACACTGAGGAAGCTGATCGAATGAAAAGATCACTGAAGAAATCACAATATCGAATATGCTCACATAAATTAATGGAGGTACCAAATTTTAAAGATGCTGGATTGATCACGTTATAATTGAAACTTATTGAGAAAATGAGTAAATATTTAGAATTTTCTCATAATTTTAATAAATATGCATGACGACGTTTCGAAGTACTACTTCTTTATCAAATGCTGGATTGATACTAGATGCAATTTTACAAAATTCACTACTTATAGCTATTTTCACAGAACATTCCAGGTATGTATTATGACCAACTTAGAATGAGGACATAGAACAACTGATACATAACAAAAGGGTCTTATACCTGGAGACCCTTTTGTTATGTATCAGTTGTTCTATGTCCTCATTCTAAGTTGGTCATAATACATACCTGGAATGTTCTGTGAAAATAGCTATAAGTAGTGAATTTTGTAAAATTGCATCTAGTATCAATCCAGCATTTGATAAAGAAGTAGTACTTCGAAACGTCGTCATGCATATTTATTAAAATTATGAGAAAATTCTAAATATTGTTTTCATTATGGATATTAATTTTCTCCAAGTATCGGCCTCATCAATCATTAAAATGAGTAAATTCGAAATAGAATGAGTATCACATATACATTCGTTTATTCAAATCGAATTATCGCTTTTTCAGGAAAGAGAATAAAATCCAAAGGTTTCATTCCGATCATCCAAGAAAGGAAGATTGTCATTTCAACACGTTCAGTTCGAGTAAATCTTACAAGGGAATTGGAATAAGTGCGCAATATAATATTTATCCAATAATAAGATCACTGATAATGAGATGAGACTTCAATAAAAGATGCTGTAGACAACAGTCGAAAGACTGGCTTCACCTGATCATCGGATTCTGAGGGATCAGGGACACCATGCGGAGAAGAATCGGAGCTTCTCAAAAACCTTCCATAATGTCAAAATCAAACAAAAACATCACATCTGTACAATTAACGTTAGTAAACTCGCTAAAACAGGTAAACTTAAGCAGCTCACCAACACCATACGAACGTTCAATTTGAAAATCACCAAGGAACCAAAACTAAGAAACACGATCCATGGACGAGAATGATTTCGATACCGACAGTTTAAGAATCTACGAGGGGAAACCTGCCGTGAAAGTAAAGAGCAAATTACCGCTTTCAGGTACCGAATTCGCGATTCCCAATTCCAATCTCGACTCGGTTATGAATTCAATATCGCCCACCGAGAGAGTCTCGTTGCTATCTATTGAATCAGCTAATAAAGATCACACCATAATTAGTTTGCACACTCCCATTAATCACCACAACAACAATGTTTCGGAAAGCGTACAAGATTTTTGGAAAACATTGGAAGAATCAACCAATAAAATACCAAAACAACACGTGAAAATCTTGCTAGGAGATTTTAACGCACAGCTAGGAAAGGAAAGGAAATTCAGAGGTACTGTGGGTCCCCATACCAAATACAAACGTACCAACAAGAACGGTGAAAAGGTAATCACGATCTGTGATAACCTTGAACTCAAAATCATGGGTACTCAATTTCAAAAACCTGCATATAAGTTAACTACTTGCAGATCGCCTAGTCTCAAGCAGGGTGAATATCAAATTGATCATGTCGCAATTTTCAAGAACAACGTTGAGGAAATCTTAACTTTCAGAACTCGCAAAGGCGTCTTTCATTCGGATCACTATCTCCTCCAGATAAAAACAAAACTTCAACCCAATAGAAATAAAAAATTTACACCCAAAAAAGGTCGGATCTCGATTATCTGAAATTTCACAAGGAAAGAATCATTGCACATATCAATCAGGAAGAATCGACGAATCGAGAAAGGCATCACACTAGGGCAACCTCCTCGCATCGAGAAACATGCGATGCGCTGGTGGAATATAATTTGCGACCAAGCAGTCGACAAGAGAATAACCGAATGGAAAAAATTTAACGGCCATAAAAACGAGAAAAACTGGGAGAACTTCTTTTTATCTCAAAAACAGTCCCACGAAGTAATTGAAAGAGCAAAACGGAGATATGGTAATGATAGGTGTCACGAAATACAGAAGGATCTCACCAATAATAATACTAGTGATTTTCCAAAAAAAACCAGAGAAAACTTGCGAGAATACCACGCGCCCAGTCTCGGCTTCAAAAAATCCGATGGCACTTTGGAAACTAACACATAAAATAACTGCAAAATATAAGCCGAATTCTCAACTGCAATCCATTCCAAGAAAAACTTAAGTTCGACTTTTCGGCGTTTACGCATCCTGACCCGCAAGCCTCTTATATGGAAGAGATTACGGCAATTATCAAGCAACTCAAGAACAACAGAACACCAGGAGAAGATGGGATCATTGGGGAACTCTGGAAACTGAACGATATTACTTTCACGCAAAAACGTCATCATTTAATATCAGAAATCTGGAGAAGAGAACAGATACCAAAGCATTGGAAATGCGCTCTGATACATCCATTGCACAAAGAGCGGGACAAAATGGATATCATTAATTACAGGGGAATTACCTCACTCCTAGTTCAGTTGCGTACGAAATACATTTTAAAGCACTCCTAAAAGAGTATAACACCAAGCGGATCCACTAACTGGGGAATACCAAGCTGGATTCAGAAAAGGCCGATCATGTGCTGAACACTGGACTTCAAGAATGCATATGATTCGGTAGACCGCGAAACACTTTTTGAAATCATGAAAGAAAATGGAAATCGATCGAAAGACCCGAAAACTTATAGAACAGACAGTTACAGCTGCAACTTCCAAGGTAAAATTTATAGGCGAAGTATCAGATCCCTTAGAAATCAAAACCAGTGGGCGGCAGGGGGACGGACTTTCGCCAATCATTTGCAATATTGTTTAAGAAAAAATCATTGAAGCCATTCTCGCAGTAGAAAAACTACATGTAATTGCGCAGAAAACCGAGTTACAAATTTCTTATGATAAAACCAAATGCATGGAAAGAAAACCAAAAAATAAATATTCTCTTATCACAAAACATGGAGAAATTCTGCATGTCGGGCATTTTAAATACCTCAGGGAAGTTATACAGTCCTCAGCTTTCAACCGAATCGCTAATGAACAGAGATTTACCAAGCTCCAAAGGTCCTACAAACTAACATGGGCTCACTATCAAAATAAGTGCATTTCTAGAGGCGCCATTTCGCTTACGGCCATTCAAAAGAAACGGTATTTGGATGAAAAGACCTCAGATTGAACTGTATCAAAAGACAAATACGATAATGGAAGAAATCAGAAAACGACGAGCAAAGTTCTATGCACATATTTACAGAATGAAACAGTCCAGAATACCAAAAAACTACTCGATATAATTACGCATAGTAAATGCGGTACAGAGTGGCTAAAAGAAGTCTACAAGGATCCACAACAGATCTATATAAAAAATCTCAAAGATCGCACTAAATGTCGATATAAAATCGACAATTTTCTCCTAATCTTCTCTGAATGAAGATGAAGCATTTTTGGGAGGCAAAAGTCCTAATAATTGTGAATTCAAGTTCAGTCGCTCTCCTCTTGGGGAACAATCGTAATAATCATAATAATAATAATAATATTCATATATATATATATATATATATATATATATATATATATATATATATATATATATATATATATATATATATATATATATATATATATATATATATATATATATATATATATATATATATATACATATATGTCTGTGTGGGGAGGTGTTTGTGTGTGTGTATAGTACACTTTTAGGTTGAGAGGAATGTTTACGTGTGGATTGACCAATAATAGCTAAACATATTCTCAGTTTTTTGATTTCTCAAACTCAAATTGTTGACTTCAAAGCTCTTTTCGAAATATGTTTTGTTTTCACTGCCAGTAAATACCTTCTTATGATTTCCTCACTCCGATAAAACATTTACGTATCATGTGGGACGATGAAAAGATGCCAACTAATTTCACAGCATGCCTAATGAAGCGCACCTCTAGATGTGAAATTATACTGTATAATTAGGTTTGTAAGTACGGCTAACTTCACAAATCCAGTTTGCCTTAGTTAATTCAATGCTGCGATCCATCCCCGTATCGATTCGCTGGAACTTGGATTAGCACAGATTCCATTGGGAAAAATGGGCCCTAGACCACGTATATTTGAACTCAGTGAAATTGCTTCGAATAACAAATTTTATGTCGAAGATATAAAGTGATTCTTCAAAAACTTCAAACTAAACTAGAATTTCTAAAAACAAAAACATGTACAAAGATATATATATATATATATATATATATATATATATATATATATATATATATATATATATATATATATATATATATATATATTATTATTATTATTATTATTATTTCGATTGTTCCCCATGAGGAGAGCGACTGAACTTGAATTCGCAATCATTAGGAATTTTGCTTCATCTTTTTTGCCTCCCAAAAACACTTCATCCTCTCTGAATGCTCTTTCTTCCGTTCATCTGTCCACTTTACTCCAGGTTGACGATTTAATTTTTGCTCAAACTTTATATGTGCGATTTTATAGCGACATTCAGTGCGATCTTCGAGATTTTTTATATTGATTCGTTGTAGATCCTTTTGGACCTCTTTTAGCCACTCTGTTCCGCATTTACTATTCATAATTATATTGAGTAGTTTCTTCGGTATTCTGGACTGTTTCATTCTGTAGACATGTGCATAGAACTTTTCTCGTCGTTTTCTGAATTCTTTCGTTATCGTATTTGTCTTTTGATACAGTTCATTTTGAGGTCTTTTCATCCAAATACCGTTTCTTTTGATTGGCCCGTAAATCTTTCTGAGAATTTTTTGTTCTTGTTTTTCTATTTCTCTAATTCTTGAATGGCCGCCAATAACCATTGTTTCAGCTGCGTAGATTGCTTCTGGAAGAATCGTAGTGTTATAATGCCTCAATTTGGCGCCTCTCGAAATGCACTTTTTGTTATAGTGAGCCCATGCTAGTTTGTAGGCCCTTTGGAGCTTGGTTATTCTCTGTTCATTAGCGATTCGGTTTAAACCTGAGGACTGTATAACTTCCCCGAGGTATTTAAAATGGCTACTTGCAGAATTTCACCATGTTTTGTCATAAGAATATATATATATATATATATATATATATATATATATATATATATATATATATATATATATATATATATATATATATATATATATATATATATATATATATAATTTAGGGTGTCCCTTAAATTTCAATGTCAATATATTTTTACGCATACCTTCTAAAAACTTTTGTATTGACCTAACATAGTACAGAAATAAATATTAGCCCGATTTATAAACGATAACCTGTGCCGACTTGAGTTTTTAACTTGTCCATCCAAGTTGCGCGGGTGCAGCGCTGCGACCTGTTACTGCGAGTTTCAATTGTCATTTCATACGTGATTTTCAACATTATTAGGGCGTTGTTGTTTATTGTGTGAAGATGTCTGTGGAATTACGAAGTGATAACAAAATATTTACCTTATCGGACTGCCAAGCCACCAGATAAATGGTGGCCAACTTACCATCTAATCGACAAGTTCTCACCGTTTTATTTTACAGTATACGTGAAGTCAAGCTGACTGTTAGGAAAGTGCGAATCTTGTTATAAGAGTGTGCATTATATTTTGGGAAAAAGCCAGAATTCCTACGAATGCATTTCCTAACTTCGTGAAGAAACTTGTTAATTTATATCATGTTTGGAGGGAGTTGCAAAAAAACTGTAAGAAAACTCAGGTGACCTTCAAGAACCGTGAAAATAATTGTGTAAGAGACCTTGACAACTTATTTGACATTGCACATGCTGATGCCTTCGACACAATAAAGATAGAGGAAGACGAAGATTTTTTAAGGAAACAGAGAGAGGCAGGTCAACCGGGATGCTTAGGTGGAATTGACAAAAAATTGACGGAGAAAGAAGAACGAGTTAGGCAAAGACGATTGGAAGAAGAGGAAAGAAAGGTGAAACAAAGAGAGATATTGCCTGTTGCATCTACTTCTTCGATAGATAGCTTGGAATGCCTGGAGAATTCGGATGAGGAACAGATTTCGAACTCTGAACTTAGTACTCAGATTCCTTGCACTGAAAAAAGTTCTAAAGGGAACACGAAAACTTTCATAACTCCTAAACTGGTAGCAGCTTTAGATCGATGCCAATTAGGCATAAGAGACTCAGTTTACATTCTCCATGCGGTTGTAGAAGCGCTTGGTCTGAACAGAGATGATTTTCCTATCAACAAATCTTCGATTGAGCGAATTCGTAATCATGTTAACACTCTTCGATGAAGAAGTTGCTTTCAAAACCAAGACAAAAATAATTAATTATTTAAACAGAGATGAAAGTTCAGATTCCGCCAAACGCTATATCCCATCGAAGGAAGAAATTACGCGAAATTTCTTTGGTAAGCTTAATATTTCCTTGTTTCTCTTTTCAAACTGTCGTGGCTTAGATTTTGCTTTTTTAAACTGTTTTTTTTTCTTTCAGATATGACGCTGGATGATTTTGTGACTCAAAAAAACAAACAATTTCTATCTTGACTGCAGATCGACGACAGTTTTCTTCGGGAGGATGTATCTTCTTAGGGCGCCAATCCTACTTTTTTGGAAGCTAGAATACGAATGAGTCGTTTGAAGGTCTGAACAGCTGAAAGAGCTGCTAAATCAATGCAAGATTTTAATGAACTCATCACGGCTGAAGTAGAGCAAAAACAGTTTTTGTTGCGTTGTGTTCAGGAACATAGAAATCTGTATCTAGACTGCAAAATAACTACACTAAAGAGAAGTTACCCTAATAAATTATCATTATAATTTGTATTTAAATAAAAGTTTATGTTGATCTTATTTTATTCTTACTCATAATTACTTTATTCGTTGCATTTCAATTATTTTTGGATCAAACCAAAATGTCAGGCCAAAACACCATTTTTCATTAAACTCCACAGCTCGATCGGCACGGGTTGCAATCATGCTACAAATATGAAATCTCATATTTAGGTACATTTTAGCCTCTATAAAGAATGAAGAGGGTATGCGTTTCGAAATTCAAAAAAAAAATTTTTCTGCCATATAAGGGACACCCTAATATATATATATATATATATATATATATATATATATATATATATATATATATAACTTATCGGCCAACCTTTTTAAAAAAGTTTGTTGATGATATAGTACTGTCTACCTCTGAATCTCATATACAAGAATTAATGGATGTTTTCAATGATAAGTCCATTGATGAGCACCTCAATTTCACAATAGAAAGGGAAAATGAACACAACTGGGTACCTTTTATGGATACAAAGGTTATCAGAAGAGACCAAACACTGATATTGAATTCTTGTGTTAAACCAACTGCCTCCGAAAGATGTATGAATTATCATTCAAATCATACAATGACGGTGAAGAAAAATTTTGTTGTGCAATCCAAGGATAGATTGAAAAGAATTATTCATCCAAGTTTGGTAAAACCTAATTTAAAAATTTTAGAAGGATAACTCACAGAAAATGGGTATCCAAAACAAATGATAAGCAAACTTCTCTATAGCACGGAAACAACAGAAACTGAACGAACCCAAACAACAAACAATGAACAAGTCAGTGACAATGAAGAAACACCGTATATATATTGCTCCCTACCTAACATAGACTATTTAACAGAAAAGCTGATAAAAGAACTACAACATCATAAAATAAAGATTGCAAGAAGAAACTATAAAAACATTTCAAGAATTTACAGTAAATTGAAAGATAAAACAAAAATAGAAGAACAATCAAATGTGATTTACAAAATTCCGTGCAAGGATTGTAACAGGGAATATGTAGGCCAGACTTCACAATTGATGAAAAATAGAATAAAAGGACATAAAAGTGACATTATCCATCATCCAGAACGCTGTGCACTGGCAGAACACTCTAATAAGGAGGATCATTGTGTGGACTTTGAAAATACAAAAATTTTACAGACATCAGCAAATAATATAAAAAGAAATTTTCTTGAGATGTTTTATATCAAAAACTTGGCACAACCAATAAATAAAAAAACGGATACTTATAAACTGAGCACAATTTATGCTTACTTGATTACTGAAGACTGGAGAGGAAAAACAAAAAAAGAAGAAGAGTGAAATAAATGTAGGGTTAAACTGTCAACATAGAATTATCTTGAAATTGTGTGATAATTGAATACTTTTTATGGAATTTATCCAAAGTAACGATCATTTGTTGGCTGTAGGACTTACATTAAAATAGTTTGTTATAAGATATTACTTTGTGTTGAGATAGGAGAATTCAATGTTCAGTGTAGATTTGGCCACTTATTTCAACTCGATTTGTGTAGGTAGATTAACATTGTGTAATTCAGGTTGTAACTGTGAGATTCTTTCATTTTTAGATTGCCCTGAAGATGCATTTAATTAATTCGAAAGCTCGGCTTCATAAAAAAGAGTTTGTACTTTTATTTCATAAGGTCTAAACAAATACCCTTAAATTGTAATTTATATATATATATATATATATATATATATATATATATATATATATATATATATATATATATATATATATATATCAGTCATTATACAGTCAGTATACATAATCATAACATTCTATAGAATGTAACGATTATGTGGCTTCCTAAGGCAGTTGTCAACTTGCCATATCCTTCTTAATGTGGGTCCATCGCAGGAGTGATGGCTCCCATCCTGAACATCCATTCTACTACTATTAGATGAAATCTAAGCTTTCAAGGGATAGTTCCACCATTAAATCTATAACAGCCAAAGAATAATTCAGTGGCAGTCCAAGCGTGGCATCAGATGAATAATTATTCAAAAAAATTTTAGAGGAAGTGTAGAAATGAAAACTCAATAAGTGCGAGTTAATTAAATCAATGTGGTTATGTTTTTAACCAGAAACAAAGTTTGTCTATTCACAAGTTGGTGCTGAAATATAAAGAAGCATCTTGTGATAAATTTTTGGAAGAGGTAATATTGACCGATGCTGATATTTAAAGCATTGAAAAAGAGACTAAAGGCCAACTTGAAAGCTGAGGGCTGGCCTTGGTATGATTCAAGATACTCCCAGACACACCGACTATGAAGCGTGGTAGAATATTGGAAGATGAAGTAAGGAAAACAGTTAGTGCCAAACTGGGAAAAAAATTAAGCAGTGTGGATTAATGCTTTCTAAAAACTATCATATCATAGCAGGATCACCCGATGGGATATGCGAAGACAGTATTATTGAAATTAAAATTATATAGTCAATGGTAAACCAACACTTAAATTTTATGGGCAGATGCAGCTCCAGATATGCCTAACAGGCCTTAAAAAATTATACTTTTGTGTAACTGGTTGCAACTATAATGCAAAAAAAGTGTAGAAATAATATGTATTTCATATGACGAAAAGTATATATCGAGTTTTTTGAATATTGTAGTCTCTTCATGGAATGATAATGTATATCCAATACTATATCAAAGTACTTTATAATTGTTATGTAAATAAAACGCAAAATTAAAACAAGAACTTTTTTATTCAATTAATGAATCTTCTAAGTTTACGAAAGCCCAGGCAATGGCGATGACATCATCTAGTACTTTCATTATATTTATTTCATTTGCACATGCATGTGGTTTTAACATATTAAATTCCTGTGATAAAACTTTGGGTGAAGGTTTTTTCGTTAAAAATAAAGTGATTTTAGACTTTGATGATCGACCCATATCAATTATGAAACAGAGTTACTCCAATTCCACCGATTCAATCTCTTAATGGACTGCACGATAATCACTGCAAGATTTGAAGATGTTCGAAAATTAAATTGTTTAAAGATTATTCATGGGTAAATAAATATAATACTCGAGTAAACTGATGCGTTATCCAACTGTACATAATTTTCAAATCTGAAAACGTCGGCTTTAAGAATAGAATAGATGAATTGAATTTATTAGAGTATAATTTACGAATTTTTACGAACGATTGTTTTAAGAATGATTGTTTCTTTGCTCCCTCGTTAAAATGTAATGAAAATCAGAGAATGCTTCTCGTTTTGAAATGTCAGATTTTTTCTAGTATTGGACTTTCAAGTACGCCTACGCCACAAGTATGCTTCGGTCATTTCATGTGAATTTTTGATTATAAAAACCTCCTTCTAACGCAGACTACGATAACAGACTACAGATAATTATGTTTTTGCGGCGAAATATCAGGAAAGGAAAATTTCTGTATTATCATTGTTATTGAGAGGTCTTTCGATCATTAATTCAAAAGATATACCTATATTTCCTTGAATTTTCTATAATTTGTGTAATTATATATCTCAATGATTCCCGTTTATGAGTAAAACGATTGTCAAATGTGTCACTTGTTCTTGATTTTACTTTATAGTATTGTTCATAAATAATGAATAAATTTGAAAAACTTTCATTCGATTAATTTGAGCAACATTCAAAAATCAGTGATTTTTAACTGGTGACAGCGTGATGTGTTCAAACTTAAACTTCCAATGAATTTACTCTATGCAAGTTACTCATTCGTCAAAACTTCGAACATTGAAAATTTCAGACATATACCTTTCAGAAATGCAGCTTTTTTGTTATTGTTTGAAGAATATAAACTGTCTATATCAGCGAAGAACCACTAGATTCACAAATATTGAAATTCTCTTTATGAAAAGATAATGTATATCCATTACTATATCAAAGTACTTTATAATTATTATGTTAATAAAACGCAACATTAAAACAAAAACACTTTAATTCAATTAATGAATCTTTTAAGTTTATGAAAGCACAGGCAATGGCGATGAAATCATCTAGTACTTTCATTACATTTGATTTACACATGCATGTGGTTTCGACATATTAAATTTCGGTATTCATCGAATCACTCTTTCCACATTTATTTTCAGACTAGGAATTTTTTGCGTTTTTCTTGCATCATTTTTTGATCATTTAGACCCAGTTGTGACACTTGGACTACTAACTGCACTCCCTCTTGCCGTAAATATTGTTCTACATGTTTGAATCCTCTGTCAGCCATCACACACATACCAGGTTGCAAACACTTTATAATATCACAAGATTTGACCAAACATGTATCTGTTATTCTTCCCCAGTAACCTGGTGGAATATAATTTACTGAACCTTAAGATGTGCAGAACACAAGATATTTAATGGTATTAGCGTTTTTGTTATCTAACCATGAGAGCGATTGATTTAAAGCTTTTGAAGGCTTCTGCACCTCTATTTCTAGGCAGTCTATAATGCACCTCACATTATGGTGTTTGTACCTGAAAGCCATGGGTAAATATACTTTTGTAGAATGGTTATCTAATTTCACAATAATGGTATACTTTTTAGAAATATTTTGCTAGCATATATCGGATTCTGAATGGGTTATTCACTCCAATTTTTTTCAAACACATAACTATTTATTTTGCAGGAAAACTGAATTTTTTCAAATGAAATATTAATCAGAAACAGTTTTCAGGAACTCCAATGTAAGAATGTGAATTATTCATTATTTTTACCAATGTAAATTCCAGAATTTTTGATGTATATTGTTTTTCATCTTTTTCAATTAATTCGCTGCAGTCTGAGTTAGATTTCATTTGTTGAGATATTGTTGATGGTGATGATTCTCTATGCAGATGGTGTATAAGTAATATCTCTCTATCATGAGTAATTTATGTACGTTGGACATTGGTGGTTTAGTAGTAATGTTTTCCTTCCTTTTAAATGGTGGTGTAAAAACAGATTTTCGAGAACGTTTCAAAGGTGATGTGATTTTGTTTACTAAATTAGTTTTCGTTTGGATGTCTTTACTTCGAAGCTTTTGTCATGTATACTTGTATTGATTTATCCACTGTCATATGTGCATTTTCTTGTGTTTGTGAAGCTGAAAAAGACAAAAACATTTATAAAATATTACCTTTAAATACTTATTCAAAGAAAAATTACAGATATTTCAAGATAAGTAGGTTTACAGAGTCACGTTTACCACGTCGATATAGTTTTAAAGCAAAAACAACAACACAAATATATCATATATGTATTTTACATCAATGTGAAAGTTGAAGCTCAATATGAAGCTTCAACGGACGAAATATTTAAAATTCTTTTATAATTGTTTTTACAAGATATGGGTTCGTCATATTATTTGAATTATTTATTTCATAATTGGTTATGCAAAACTCCTAATTAGTGGAATGAATTTTCATTAGAAATAAGTACTAGAAATAGTACCTACCTGAACTTCCACATGACACCTCTTCAAGTTCCACCACTTTGTACTTATTTCTTCTAAATATTTCTCACATTTTTCTATCAATATCTCTTTTTCGTTTTTTGAAAATATAGGGTTTTCTGTAGCATCTGATGTTCGTTTTCTTGTATCTGGTTGACATTTAAATTTACTGGGCATACACCCCGGTTTCATGCGAATCTGTCACACCGATCCCATCAAATGGTATTCCATATATATATATATATATATATATATATATATATATATATATATATATATATATATATATCCATGACACTCGGTAACTGAAATTTGAATAGAATACGTAATATAACACCAATGAGATGAAATTTCGAGGTTAGACCTGGAAATAGATTGTTTATATTTTCACATTTAGACCTCATATAAAATATCATTACCAAATATTATATACTACATATACTAGAATCTACGAATCAACAAAACAATGTAAAAACTTACATAAAAGTGATCTTCACAAAAATAAAGGTGGACACTTAGTATTATTGCTTTTGAATCTCTCCTTGCAAGTTCAAGCCACTTGTTTCGTGTTGTTTTATTTTGACGAACAAACACAAATAAGATTTCACACTAGGGGGGAGGGGTAGTTGCACCAAACCACTCATACACTTTCGAATTTATATTTAATAACACAAAATAATTGAATTATTGCACGAGCGCAGCGCCAATTGTTTAGTTAACATACGTCTTGTTTACTCAAAAGTGACGTCACAAGCGACGCCAAAACACTGACAAACGTTTCAGGAAGAATTATAAATTTGTACTTTAAAATTGCATTTTTTTCCTACTATCTTCTTAATTTTTCCAGAAATGTCTCATCTATTGTAAATAGTATATATTTATGGACATTATAGGTCAGTATTTAAATAACTGTCGTCGTGCCTTCGTGGTTGGCTCTTTTTATTGACTCACCTGAGGATTCAAAAATTCATTTCACACTCTCTGCATACAATCTTTTCAAGTTGTTACGGGCGTATAATATACTCAATTTTCAATCATGCACTAAATGAAAAATCGAAAAAGATTCAAAGAGCGTGATGGAAGAAGAAATGAACTGTTGTTAGATATCCACCAATCATCAGAAACGTTTCGAGAAAAAGTCATCGATTTTTTGCCACAATGGGGAGATGCACCATCATGTTGACAAACTTACTACATAGTTCACACAAGTGACTGGAGGGAAGGGATAATGTGGTTTTATTGGCATGTAGCACTTCCGTTGTTCATAAATTCCAATAAAAATTACTGAAATGAAAAATTATATCTGAAAGAAAACCCGAGATTTCCAAAAATGAAATCAACTAAAATTGTCAGTAATACATTAGAAATTCGATTTTTTAGACGTTGAGTTAATAATGTATCTTCAACTTCAAACTGCAACCATTTTCAAAGTGAACTATGACAACATGTGAACAATGAACTAGTAAAAATTACAGTAGGATCTAGGTTATTTCATTCCTGGAACAATAATTCAATTTTTCGGATTTGTTTCAGACATTTCATTTCAGAATTTTGTACTGAAATCTATATACAATGAGAGTTCGACGAACTATCGATTGTTTATAGAAGTCAAAACAGATTTATGCACAATAATAAAAGTAGGAGTAAATTGAATGTTTTTCGATTCTGATTAGGTACTTCTCGTGCTGAAGGTGTTCATTCTAAAACCAAGTGCACCCCAAATTGAAGAAATTAGATGAAACACAAACAATTTGGACCTAACAGTTTCCAACTTCGTACTTCTGTACTAACCTATCAAACTCACAAATCATAACCAGTAGATACAGAAGCTGACTTATCAATCATCGAAGGAATCATATTCAAGTTCACCGATCAATAGGAAAGTAAGCACTGAAATAAAAATTGTAACAGATAGATACGTCAGTTTGTAGGTGTGGTGAATGTCAACACATTTGCAGGTGTATTTACGATCAATCATATTTTTCATGCGATCGAGGATAGTATCCCAGTCCTGGGTGTTGAAATTTTGGGTAAAGGTTTTTTCGTTGAAAATAAAGTGGTTTTAGGCTTTGATGATCCATCTAAATCAATCAATTATGAAACAAACGGTTACTCCAATTTCACCGATTCCCTTGAATCTCTTAATGGACTGCACGATAATCACTGCCAAATTTGAAGATGTTCGACAATTAAATTGTTTAAATAGTATTCGTGGCCAAATAAATATAATACTCGAGTGAACTGCTGCGTTATCCAACTGGACATGATTTCCAAATCTGATAACTTTGGTTTTAAGAATAGATAAGATGACTTGAGTTCATTAGAGTATAATTTACGAAATCCGCTTCGTCTATGCAAATAACATTGTGTTAAGAATGATTGTTCCTTTGCCCCCTCGTTAAAATGTTATAAAAATCAAAGAATCTCTCTCGTTTTGAAATGTCAGTTTCTTCTAGTGTTGAACTTCCATGTACGCCTACGCCACAAGTATGCTTCATTTCTTGTGAATTTTTGATTATGATAAACCTCCTTCTAACGCATACTATGATAACAGACTACAGATAATAATGTTTTTGCGGTGAAATATTACGAAATGAAAATTTCAGTATTCTCGTCGTTAATGAGAGGTCTTTCCATCACTAATTCAAAAAATATATCTACATTTCCTTAAATTCTCTATAATTTGGGTGATTATATATCTAAATGGTTCTCGTTTATAAGAAAAACGATTGTCAAATGTGTCACTTAATCTTGATTACTTTATAGTATTGTCCATAAATAATGATTAAATTCGAAGAACTTTCTTTCATTCGATTGATTTAAGCAACATTCAAAAATTCAGTGATTTTTAACTGGTGACAGCGTGATGTGTTTAAACTTAAACTTCCAATGAATTTACTCTATGCAAGTTACTCATTCGTAAAAATTATGAACATGGAAAATTTCAGAGATATACCTTTCACAATTCAGCTTTTTTGTTATTTTTTGAAGAATATTAAATTTCGATATCAGCGAAGAATCACTAGATTCACAAATATTAAAATTCAGTTCTCATAATTTTATGCCAGGTGGCTACTGAAATTGCCTTACCGCAATAAGAAAAATATTCACAACTTGTGAAATTACTCCATATGTTGATGAAAGTTGCTGCTACTACTAACAGTCATGATGTACATCTGAGTGAAATAGTAGAAAATCACATATGTTATTGACTCAAAACATCACCACTAACGAAAGAACGTTTAACCAAGTTCTGCTTGAAATTTTATAATCTTAAACATATTCATGCATTTTATCTTTTGATTTTTTTGCTTCAAGCTGAGGGTTAAATTCATTTTTGTTCTTGAAAAAAATACTGCTATAATGTATCGAATTAAGGGATATAACTTTCATATTAAATTTTATATTCAATTAAATTAGTCTTGAAATTAAATTCGGTTTTGAAGATGAAACATATTGACGAATTGATGTTGTTAAATATAATCGTGAAACATTAAGCCAAGTGTTTGATTTAATTTAATAATCAATTATGTTTTACCAAGAGTTAAGCGAGAATTCGATATCAGTCCTATAACTTTTATATTAGGAGTTGTTGTTGACACGAAATTTACTTTTGCTATTTACATAAATAACATTGTTTCAAGTTCATACAAATTATTAGGTTTTGAAATGAGAAAATCGAAATGGCTCTTCAATCTGAACTAAACATGCTCCTACTGTATCCTATTATCATTCGAGATTCGAGATTCATTCTAGATAGATGAATTTTTCGAAACGCTCTTAATATTCACTCTCTAAAGTGATGAGTTCGTTCTCGTTGACAATATTTGTGTAGGCAGCTCCCTGAGAGTTTTATTCGAAATATTTCGATTAAGAGTCTCAGTATTAAGTAGTATGTAAGATTGGTGAATTTTGAAACTAGCTATACTTTTGCCCGAGCACGGTTTCAGAACCCATCATTCCACTTATGATCCCCTATTCAGACTCCACACTAATATCACAAACTCCTTGAACTCTGGCGAATGTGTCATAGGTGTGTTCTTGGATGTACAGCGTGCTTTTGATCAGGTTTGGCACGCCGGACTTGTTCAGAAGCTGCTGAATATAGGATTGCCTATACACTTCGTCAAAATTATCATGTCATACTTAATAGATCGTAGAATTCGTGTAAAAGTTAATAACGCACTTTCCGAACCGTTTATTCCCCGTGCTGGCATTCCCCAAGGTTCCGCAATAGCTCCATTATTATATTTAATATACACTTACGATATCCCTCAACCGGACAATATACTCTCACATATTTCACTTTTTGCAGATGACACGGCGATCTGGATCACTGGAAGGACGTCGGCGAATTGCAGCCGCAATATGCAGAGACAACTAGATGTCTACAGTACGTGGGCGAGCAACTGGAGAATTACACCCAATCCCAGTAAAACACAGTCTATCCTCTTTTCGCACTATAATTATTCACGGTCCCCTAAATTCAGAAGTAATGATGTTCACCTGACGCTCTGGGGTGAAAACCTCAGACTTCAGGACGAAATCACTCACTTGGGTGTAACTTTCTCGAAACACAACTCTTGGAAAATCGACCTGGAGAAAACTCTGAAAAAAGTTCGCAATAGAGCTAACCTTCTTTACGCTCTTAAAGGCAGAATACGGGGATGCAATCCCTATACTCTGCTGAATACCTACAAGACTTTCCTTCGTCCTGTAATCTCGTATAGATGTTTGCTCTATGCGACTTTCCAAAAAAGATTCGTCAAACAAATTGAAAGCTGCGAAAGAGCGATCTGTCGCAGCATATTCCGTCTCCCGTATCGATACCCTTCTCGGCTCATACGTGAGCACACAAATATGCCCCCAATCTTCGAACATATGAAGCTCGTTATGCCCAACGTACTATTCAAGGACCAAATCTGGTTGCCCAAGCGACGCTGATGGCCCCATGGTACACACGCCGAGGTGCACTCTGCAGAAAACCTAGAAACAAATTTCCGTTCCCGCCAGCACGTATTCTACAGACTTTACAGGAGCCAACAAACGAAGTTCTCGACCACCTTGAGAACATACCTCTTCGTATCCGCTAGCGTGCGTGATTAGTGGCGCAGTGCGCGATAATGTGCGGTGTGCTAAAAGTCAACTGTGCGTGGGTGGATAAACGTGAAACATAAACTACAAATCTGTTTAAATCCGTTTAAATCTGTTCATTTCTCACCTTTTATTGATTCAATAATAATCCATGTTATTACTCATTTTTTACTATAATTCATAATGTTAATCAACATATACAACAATGTCTTATTATCATAACATATTATACAACATCTTACGTGGGTAAAGTTTTCTGTGGTTTCCTTTACCATTAAATGTTCGACGAATTGAAAATCGGACATTTAACCAAATGGCATGTAATGAATAAGTCGGCCACAGACGCAAAACAATTGTATTCTATACAAATACCTGTTTTTTTTGTTTTTTTTTTCTTTTTACATACTATGTCATATATCTGGGGTTGAGGAAGGTCGCGAGACCTTAAAATTTCCCACTGTTATCTTTTGTAAATTTCAATAAACGTTTTTTGATTTGATTTGATTTGATTTGATTTGATTTGATTTGATTTGATTTGATTTGATTTGATTTGATTTGATTTGATTTGATTTGCAAGTAATTGATATATTAAATATGGACTGGCGATTCATAATAATGATGAAACAATTGTATCCTATTATCATTCAACAAGATCGATGAATATTTCGAAACGAAATTTAATATTCACTCTCTGATGGGAGTGACGGGTTCGTTCTCGTTGACAACATTTGTGCAGACAGATCCCTGAGAGTTTCATTCGAAACATTTGGATTGAGAGTCTCAGTATTTATTAGTATGAATGATTTGTGAACCTTGAAACTAGCTATACTTTTGCCCGCCGGGGCGTGATTAGGAGCGATTAGGCATGGGATCATTCTCACACATTGCAGGCAGTTTTCTATAGTGTTCGAATGAAATGTCTACAAAGCATTACACTCGTAATACTTTTGTTATGAGTAGAAATCTCATATACGAATACGTCTTTTCTCCGATAGAGGGAGCTCACGTGAATTTTCACTGAGAACTATTCCCCTCATTCCGGTATAGGACCTTGGGTCTTTGATTTTTCAATTCTCAATTTTCACTGAAAAATGATAATACACTCTTCATGTCTGCACGTGCTTGGTTAACACGATAAATTACCTACTTTATCTATCATTGTTCCTTAGGAAAAAAATAAATACATCTGGGAGGATGTATTAATTTTTAGGAGGAGGTGTTGACTCACTTTCTCATGCAGTTTCGAACACGACAATCCGAGCGTCGAATAACTTGCTTGACGAATAAAAGAGTTGTTCATCTCAAAGTGGAGACCTCAGTGGTTGACCTTAGCGGTCAAAATCAGTGGGGCGTAAACCTGAAGACCTGGTGATCGTAAGTGGAAATATTAAAAAACAATCATTTCGCATAATTTTTCACCACGAGACGAAGACGAACAACAAGGTGTCCAAGACAATGCTGCCGAACATTCGGTCAACAGGGAGTAATTCAACGAGTGACTGACTATCATAGAAGCAGCCTTCAACAAACAACCAACTGAAAGTCAGCGTGAACTCTGAAGTGCTTTGAACAACAAAAAATGCTTGGACCACCTTTTCACTCAAGCTATTCAACAATTCAAAAATAACCAATATAACCGTTGATTATTCATTCATGAAAGCTGTCACAAGCTCATTATTTAACTTAAAGCCATTTAGAGTGCAATCAAATACATAATATATGTATATACTCGGAGGTAAGCAGTTCACTATATTCACTGACTCTCAACGTTTACATTCAGTCAGAATTTATATAAAGCTTCACCTCATCAGACTAGACATTCATTAGCCTGACCAATTCTCTACCATTTGACACGACAAAGGCAAGTCACATGTGGTAGCAGATGCACTCAGTAGAACGTTTGCCATTGTTTGTCCAACTCCTAAATTATGAATCATTTGCACAACTTAAGTCAGTTCATGAATAATTACAGAAACTCATTGGAACACCTGTCTCTTCATCATTAGAGCTCAAGAGAATTTTCATTCCGTGACATATATATCCAAATTTATTGAGACAACGAGAAAATCAGACGTATTATTCCAACAATCTTTGGAAGCATATCTTAAGTCAATTTTACTGACCGAAACACTTTTGTCGACCATTTCAGAAAGAACATGCCATCGTTAAGTCCAGTACGTTCCAGAGATCATCAGAAAAGTGTTTATGCCTCAAGAATTGGTCTCCTGCACTCAGAAACCGTTTCAATAATCCTACAATGGGCCTTTCATAATCATCGACAAAATGATGAGTTTTTTAGTGTAGTTTTTCAGTTCCCAGCCAAACATTTGACTTTCCAGCTTTTATTCTCAGTGACGACGTAGTTTCGCACGACCATGACTATGCCTTTCACGGGAACTCTAGTATTTTATCGTGTTAACTTTCCAAGTTAGTTTAAATAATAATTGTATATATTAGCATGTAATAAGCACATCATTTTCATGAATGATATGTATCAATTGATCCATTTCAGCATTATCCATTAATTGTACATATTTCATGACATTCACGACTATTGTTTATTTATTTATTTCCTTCATGGCTCCGCCATCAGCCGGAGGGGAGTTCTGTATAGAAATTGTCACTGTCATTCGATGGAAGAAAACATATCACAGAATAGTATCATTATTCTGTTATCACATTGGGACGCCCCACCGTCAACTGTCAACATATAAATGGACTACCTAAATACAATTTCTATCTTCTCCTGAGCTGTTCTTTGACAGTCATTTCTAAGTTCATCAATCTGTCACTCTCGCTTTCATCGTGTAGCAATAATAACAACCACGTGTTCAATAGTTCGCTCTTTGTGAAAAGTCATATATAATATTTCCATTCATAAAATATTATAGCACAACCGCTATAGGTATTTATTTCTGTTTTAAGTAGCAAAAATGCTGACTCGCATAAATATGTTCAACTGAAACACGAATGGAGTGGTTCATTATATTGCTTCAAACCTGTATATTTCTCGTTGTGAACATCAGCGCAGAAATCTAGACCTGAATATGAGCTTGCAGAGTAATTATGTAGGTTTGAAATGTCATGTGGTCCATTTGAAATTCATCTTCAAATTTGGTATCCAGTTCATACACATCTAATAAATGATGAATTCCATAAACTGTTCAATTTTATTGTGATCACTAAACCGAATTTCGAAGTCTTATATCACTTGTAGGTACTTGTCAGGAACGAAATTGTTGGTTGTATGCTTTTCCATACGTTTCTTAATGTTTACAAATTGTTGAAAGTTTTTTTTTCGATGTCAGCTATCACATAATCTTTATCACTTTGAAATACAGCAATATTTTGCTGCACCATGTATGTTACAGTTTTATTCTTGCCTGGTACATTGTTATTGGATATATGTAAGTTAATAACTGACTGCAACCACTTTCTTTCTCCAAAAGAAATTGGAAATGTGTTGCTCGGTAATAAATATAAACCACTGGAGAATGTCTAGGCATGCTAAAATACTATTTCACTGTCGAAAATTTCATTGGCGATTTCTCATCAAATAAAGTCTATGGACTCAGGCTGTTTGCAAATGGGCGTTGCCAAAATGGCATGATTTTGCATCATATCAAATGGTTTGCATGAAGATATGTCAATTCGAAAGAAATGGAAGGGCCAATTCAATAATGAACACTCTGTATTACTCAGTTATTCATGAAAATCATTGTTTTATCAAATCCATCATAGTAATATCAAACCCATAATAGGACGATAAAAAAATTCATTGTGTGAAAAAAATCACTTTGAGACAGTACAATATTATATTGGCTTGTGCAAGTCAATGTAAATTTTTAACAAAGGGAGTCATTTTTACTTCAACCTCCGTATCGAAATGGAAACAATGTTCCGTATAACATTCTTTCACGACAGATTCCATTGGCATTATAAATTTATTCTCAGTAATAATGGGATTCGGTAAGTGTTTTATGAAGTACTGCACATTATGCCTGCGAGTCTGAAATATTCTACAATTCCAGAGAATATTTAATCGTGAACTTGAACGTCATCCCAATATAAGCTTAAGAAAGGTCAATAAAATATACTATAACATTTCCAGAAAGAAATGTATTATAAAAGTAAAAAAGTAAGAAAGGTCTGCACAAAGCACAACCAAAATGGAAAAAGAATATCAATCATTTCAGAAATTGTTAGACTGTTTGAGCAATGACAGTTAGACCTCCGTTTCCCTTGAGAGTATAAGTCGATGTCTCGACTTGAACAAAATTGAACCCTTCAAACCATAATTTCCACAAATTTCACTTGACGCCGACGAAGCAAGTCGTTTGGAATTTCATTAATCTGCGCAGATGGACAGTTCGATTTTTGATCAAAAGAACGAAAGAAAATTTGTACATATTGCATTCAGCAACTCAGCTTTTCACTACAAATGAAGCAGAACCATCATAAAATTGTCGGTGCCGGACGAAATGAATATAACAATAATAATAAAATTCGTTGAAAAACTTTCCTTACAAAATAACATTCATTCAATTGATACAATAATTACAACTAAGAAAAATGCTCATAAAAGGACTCAATTCAGTTTTGAGTCTAATCTTCCATTCAGCCTTCGAACAAAAGTATTGGTTTAGTTTATATTCACAATAGTATACAACTATACTAAAAAAAATAATAAAAATAACCTCAGAAGTATCAAACATTTGAGGCACTTTCACTTTTTTTGTGTAAAAAAATACACAAACATATGATACAAAAAATTGATTCAAACATTATTGCCTACATTCGAATCATCGAAGTACTCTGCCTCACTATGCAGACTTAACTCTCTTCTTGAACAAAGGAGCTTTCAGTAATTTCAAATTTGACAGAAAATAATACTCTGACAATAGTGTGAGTGCTCAAATTTAGCTGTTTTATGCATAGGAATAAGTAGCAGATCACTGTTTCTTATTGAATACTCATGATTACTATTCAAATTGATAAACCAATCATCATTGTCTTCAACATCTATGAATATGTAAACAATATAGGGTGAGCATGTAATTATTAATGAAGATAGGTTTACAAGATGTTCGTTGACAAATATTGAAAATTGATCAAAATATTCGCTTCTGTGTAATAAATACCCTATTTTTTCTGTAGAGCAGCCCCACAGCAGAATGTTATGAATTAAATGCCAATAAACTTAGTTGATTGGAAAGATGATATAGTGTTGTCTCCATATTATACATTCAAGGTACTGATTCCATTGCCCTTCGGACAAAAATGAACACATATAATTTTGACAAAGTTCACCATCAGATTTTTCATTCTACACTAATTTACAAAATCCCTCACAATGCATTCACATACCTCCAGAAGTTTTTCAGGAGTCCCGCCAGAAACAACGACCGATGAATCTTCGGCAAATAGTTTCATTGAAAATAGAAGATGTCCGAGTAAAGAGCCTTGCGGCACTCTTAGAACAATATCATGACTCTGAGAATACCTCTCGCCTATTCTCAATACCATTAATCTTTCTTCAAGGCAACTACGTAACCAATTCAGAAAAACACCTCTTAAATCTAAATCGTAGCATTTATCAAGTATAAATTCAAAGAAAAGCGAATCAAATACCGAAGACGAATCAAAAAATAACCCCGCCACAAACAAGTGTTGAGCAAACACTCGTACACGGATGCAAAAAACTAAACTGTAACTGATTGGGTTGAGTGGCCTCTTTTGAATCCATGTTTTGCGGAGTCAATTATTTTGAATCTATTGAGATAACTCATTATTCTGGTGAAAAAAATTTTCGCAATTACCTTCGAAAGCACGCTCAAAATGGATATTGGACGATAATTAGTTATTTCTTACAGTTCTATTCTTAAATACTGGAATTACTATGAATTCCTTAAGGATATTGGGGAACTTTGCAGTAGTGATAGAAACATTGATGACATATTTTTTTAATTTTTAAGGCTCTAATGGTATCCCCAATTTCAATTTTAGTGACGATTAGTGAATAATCCTGTAATAAATTGCGCAAGTTAATATTTCTAGTAAATGAAAATCTGGTGTAGACTCTGGAACTACTGAATTATTGATCCTTTCCTTATTGAAGAAAAAATTAACGCGTAAAACTTTCTGAAATCTTTGAACTCATAATGCTGGGATGGCACCCACGAACTTCTCATTACTCAGCGATTGAAATTATTTTTCTAATCAGATGAATGTCACTTAATTTTGCTCGGATTCTGAAGCAATTGTTGAATTTTCCGAAAAGTTGGTCAGTTCATATTTTGGCAGTCAGATTCACAGATCGCACTTTTTGAAATTCTTTTATTTAAGGAATTTCAACACAACAAAATTGCATAAACCGCCGAAGAGGCTCAACTTCAAAATTAACTTCATACAAGAACCAGACAGGCATTTGCAGAAATCAGACAGGTAGAAACTCTTTCCATTTTAATGGGAACTACGAAAATTTTCAAGAGAAAATGTTCAAACTATCTCTTGAAATTTTATCAAGGTATGGGTCTGATTATATGAAAATAAGATCAATGCTTTTTCTGACTATTCGACATGTATATATATATATATATATATATATATATATATTCTTCTTCTTCTCCTCAATCGTTCACTCTTGACAGAGAGGTCATGGCCGTGTCTCGGTCTTGTGCCACTTCGTCCCACACGATAAGGCGCCACACTGTTCTATGCTTAGCGGCTCTAGAGTTTTCATTGATGCTGGAATGCGTCACAGATTTTATAAGATCTGTCCACCATGTTGGAAAACGCTCTCGCAATCTTTTGCCCTCGACTTTCCCTTGGATCATCAATCGTGCGATAGAGTCTTCGTTTCGGGTTATAAATCCAAAGAATTTGAGGATTCGCAGCTGCACAGTCGACCATAACCTCTCTCTGATGTTCAGCTCCTCCAGAATCGAGACGTTGGTTCGATGTTCACGGGATTCTGAGCAAGCGTCTAGCACCACATTTCTAACGCATCAATTTTGCGACGATCTTGCATACTCAGTGTCCATGTCTCAGCTCCGTACAAAAAGATTGGAAAGACTAGGCATTTCATTAGTCAAATATATAATATATATATATATATATATATATATATATATATATATATATATATATAATAAGTTTATTTAACAATACAATGTGATTCCAATTTTGCACTTTGAATTGTACATGTACAAATATACAGTATGCGACAATGTTTCTGTTTTCTCTCTCTCTCTCTCTCTCTCTATATATATATATATATATATATATATATATATATATATATATATATATATATATATATATATAAGCGATGTTATAGATTATCTTGATTATAATAATCAGTTTTCTTTCTCTGTAAAATGAGAATTATTTATCAGCTACTATTTACAATATTTACATTAATTACAAAGTTTCCTGTAAAATGAGAGAAACGACAATTAAAGTTTATTATTATCACTCTTTGCTTCACTTCGTTAAAACTTAGTTATTCTCTAAAAACGACATCTTGAAAACTTCGACATTTGACCGTCATGTTATTGATGGTTCCGTCTAGGGAGAGTTAATTGAACTACTCGCGTATTATATAAATGGCGGCAAATTCGAATGAAGGATTATTTGGAGATTCAGTAACCATGAAAGCGTACCTTGGGAAACCATCGTGGTTTTTGCATACGCGTTTATTATCGCAATGGTGATTCGATAGTGTCAGCTCAACGTTTATATCGTGCAGAATTTAATGTACGGAATCCACCGAAGGACCATACCATCAGAAAATGAATTCGAATGTTTGGGAATACCAGTTCGAGTGTGAAAATTCCATCCTGGTCGCACACGTTCTGTTCGAAACCGAAAAGCGATTGAAGAAGTGAGAGTTTCAGTGAGTCAAAATCCGACTCAATCAGTTCGCAAACGAGGTCAAGGCCTTAACATTAAGAAATCGTCGTTGTACACTATTTTGAAAAAAATTTACATCTTAGAGCCTGCAAAATTCAGCTCGTGCAGAACCTGAAACCTACCGACTATCCTCTTCGACTGAATTTCGCAAATGAAATGCTTCAACGCTTCCCAACGTTTAAAAACATCCTGTTTAGTGATGAAGCGAATTTTCACGTAAACGGGCTTGTAAACAAACAAAACTGTCGCTTCTGGTCCAACGAAAATCCGAGAGAGAAACATGAACGACCACTACATAATCCAAAGGTTATCGCGTGGGCTGCCATGTGTGGGGAAGGCATCATTGGGACGTATTTTTTTGAAGACCGGCGAAGGCGAGCACTCACGGTAAATAGTGAGCGGTATTGCGACATGCTGCGGAACTTTTTGGCTCCACAATGGGGCCACTTGCCACACTTCAAACCAGTCGCTTGTGGTTGTCAATTAAATTTTCCCAGAAAAAGTGATTTCTCGTCGAGGAACCATCAACTGGCCTCCGAGAAGCTCCGATGGGACATCCCTTGATTATTTCATGTGGGTATACCTTAAGCAGAAAATATACTCAAATAAACCACGAACTCTACTGCAACTGAAGCACATCCGCACCGGAATGCCGCTATTTCGGAGAGATGTGTACACGCGTGGCGGATAATTTCCGATTTCGTTTAGAGGAATGCCAGCAAAGCGAAGGTCAACATTTGGAAAACATAATCTCTGCCAATTAATTCTCCAATATCTGCTGCAAAATATATATATATATATATATATATATATATATATATATATATATATATATATATATATATATATTTCTGACTTGTGGTTTGGTTTTAATTGAACTTACAAATACCCCTACCCTTTCTGGACACCCGATATATATATATATATATATATATATATATATATATATATATATATATATATATATGATATTTTTTGTTGCATTTGATTCAGCAATTTCTGGAAATGAGATTTGAAATATCTTAGTTATTAGTTGATGTACTTTTTGAATATATAAAAGTAATATAAAATTTCGGTTTATTATTACTGAGCAATTAATTCAATATAATTTTTGTGAAACCAAACCAAGTATTTTTCAATCATAAAATTCAGCAATGTTTCACCAAGAGTTCAGCCCACATTCAATCAACTTTGGTAATTGCTATGAATAAAAATACGAAACTGTATCATTGCTATATCTCAGTGAAAAAAATATATTATATTCCACTATTTTCCAACCTCAATGCTACTCTGTATTCGTCCGCTTTTTATATGAACTAAAGTCAAAATTTGATGAATGAACGAAGTTAAACATGCAGTATCCTTCAAATTTCTTATTGGAAAATCCTACTCTGAATTCAAGCTGATAGGTTATGAGCTAACGTCAGGAATATATGGATAAATGAAATTCGAATCAGGAGAATCCCTAAAATTTTATATCTGAGGATTCAATATTAAATTGAGGCCGATCGCTTTCTTTATTCAACGCCTCTTCTCTTATTCTAATGCTTTCTGTAAATTTTCACAGTTCCTCAAACTCAAACAATGGATTAATTGAGCTTTTCAACATCGAAGGTTGAGTCGAATGATGAATGGCAGTGCGGACTGAAATTCTCAATTATCACATTTAATTTCATACAAATTGGACACTCTTCTCACGGCCTAATTGGTATTATTTAACATCCAATTCCTTAATACCCAGGTCTCTCACAAAAGAAGCGTCCCAAAGTGAAGTCGAAAAGCAATTGAGTTAGTATGTAGATGAGACCAGGGTCTCTTACTTGCCTTCGAGAAAATATATTCCGATGGCATAATATTTGAATCAAGAAGATGAATTGAAAATAAGGAGAGTTTTTTAAATTCAAATTCGTTCGATACTGAGATGAAGAGAATATTCTCAGTTCGAGTTCGATATATATATATATATATATATATATATATATATATATATATATATATATATATATATATATATATATATATATATATATATATATATATATATATATATATATATATATATATATATATATATATATATATATATATATATATATATATATATATATTGTGAATTCTTTCGGGAAGCGGTCTGTGGGAAAATGAAAACTCTTACGTTCTCGTTAAACTCAATATTTCGTCACTGTAAATTGGTGTCTTCATCAGGAGTACACTAAAATGAAATGTAATTACATTAATTGTAAAGATAAAAGGAACTCATCACAGAACTTACAGATATAGAGTCTCAGGGCATTAAAATACAACAAATAAACACTGTGGGTACCGCACGACTGAGTGATGGTAGAGTGAGGATATATTAGGTACATACTTTTTATGATTCGGCAATAGATGTTACTAAGTTGGCCCGTATCAGTTTTATAGTTGACACAATTTTTGTTTTTCGCTATATGACACATTTAAAGAAAAAGTCTCGTTTTATAATTGCTATGTTGATCAATAATTCTCACATTGTCGAAGTCGAAAATATGTCCAGTATCATAATGGTGTTGCACCACTGCACAAGAATTTTTACCTAAATGACAATCACTCTTATGCTGTGTAATACGTTTCTTCAGCCATTGATTAGTTTGTCCAATATAGGTGCCTTTGCAATGCGAGCAGGGAATTTCATATACGACATTGTTTTTTTGCATGGTTGGAGTTTTATCCTTTACTTTGGAGAACAAAGTAAAATGGTAGTTTGCGATCATCAAGTCTGGGATTTGTTTAAATAAGTACTTTAGTTGCAATGAGACTTGATTTATGTACGGTATTTTTCTGTATTTCATTGCGAGTCGTTCTGTAGGTTCTTAGGCCATCATAGATATTAGAGTTGTATAGAGTTGTATATAAGAAAATTCAATGTTTGGGGTATCCATTATTAAGAAAAATACTATACAGTATTTTCAATTTTTTTTTTTTGCAGGAACCTTTCATCGCTTATATGTGTTATTCTGTTCTTCATAGCAATAACTGTGTTGTATTTTTGGTTCTTTATTTGAGTGGTAGTTGAGGAATCTACCAGATGATGTTGCTTTCCTATACCAGTTCAGAATTATATCACCATTGTCAAGTCTGATAAATTTTGTGTCAAGAAATGGTACACTCTGTTGTGTTTCTGTCTCTATCGTAAATTGCACATGGTCATTGGCAGAGTTAAAGATCTTCAGCGTGAATTCTTCATGGTTATTTGAAATTTCGTAAATAATATAGATTCCATATAGCCTACCTTTCATATGTAAATATGTTGATGAAAAAACATATCTGGAAAAAAAACATGGTCACTACGCACTCCAATCTTCAATCTTTCCCTTTCGATTGTGACTTTAGATTCTTGCCATTTTCATACTTGCTATATGTCTACATAGTGAAGCAACTCAAAAAGTTAGCATTTCATTCGAAAATTATCACACTGCTGATTCCAAAATCGTATCACTGCATTGTTACTTCACAGTATTTTGAAATCTTTGAATGAATTCCAAATTATGATTCTATAGATTTCACGACTATTTCGATAAATTCAGAAATCAATTCATGTTTTTTCCCAACATATTATAGAGTTATATTATATAGTGAACACCCTCCCCCAGCGTTGTTCTGGATAATCTCCCCCCTGGTAAGATTTTATCGTGCAACTTTTAATATAATCTTTGATTTATTCTGAAACAAGGTTCATTATTACACCACCCCAATATGCAATTTTCTCAATATCACCGCAAGTGGCAATCTTAGCAGCATCAATGAAAGTAGCTACCCCACATCCTAATACCATGTTTGATAGATAATTTGAACGAATTTGTTTTCATCAACTTCCTCTCAACTTCATTGCAGTAGATCGTCTGGAACTTCGTAGAAAATGCCCACATAAAATTTTCGGTGACAACCTCATGATGTTATAGAGCTAATCCCATGGAGATACTTTGAAACCTTGTTGTGCAAACAACATTCATTTCAATTAAACAAAAAAATTATGTTCATTTCCAGTGACAATTTCTTTAAATTTTTGAAATCGTCAGAAATATCATATTCAATCATGTTTTATCGTAATGTTAGCAGATGTGGACATTTACAGGTAACAATATTTCTCTGTAATTATTAACGAGTTATTTTCGAAATTCACGATTATCACCAAAGGCCGGAACAACATTAAGAGTGGCTTGCCTCCTCAACTGGTAGGGTTCGGTATGTTGCGCACTGTCTTAACATAGTAATCACCGCGTCTACTTATGTATCAACTCAATTTCTAATATAGGTACTCTTTGCTGATTTCACTAGCTCATCTCAACATCTACATTTCATAAGTGTGCAAAGAAAACCATTCAGTGAGCACCATTTGAGCCATGTAATTAATGACATCTTTGTCAACATTGCTGACAAGTATTAAGAAGCCAACCTTCAAAGTGAAGATTCAAAAATGCACAGGGTGACCTGGCAACCAACCAGTATTTCGAGTAGTAGACTTCTTTGTCGACAATGTCGACTTTTTTCCACCGTCTCATTGATGTACAATGCACAATGTACAATATACAACGCCCTTTCAAGGGTTTTCTCTCCAACCCTTCAGTTTTTCGTTATTGAATTGATGAATACTTTCAACCTGACCTTAGCTCAGTTTCAGAGCAGTAGAGTCATCAATTTGGAAATCACTCTGTTCAGCTGTGAACCAGCAGACTTTCTATGAAAATAATCGAGAAGATTTCCTTTTTTCAGGTCTTACATGTAACCTATCGGTATACCCAGTGCACATCTTCGAAAATAATTACAGAAATTGGTGCAACTGGCCACAGAAAGGGCTGTCAGGAAGGTTCTGGGACCAATAATAAATTCGAAAGAATTCAAAAATTTGAAGGCCATTTGAATTAACAACATGTTTAAGACATGTTGCTTTGGGTCAGTTTTGTAGGACTTAAATTACAGGACTCAATTATAGGAGGTTGAGATAAAACTATGGCATTGATTTCTGATTGATCGTTGCAGCAGAGATCCTCATTGTAATTATAAGTAACTGACTCGAATTGATTAAAATTTATCAACAACAGTTGATGAACATTTTTCAATCGAATTTTCACATATTCAACGAAATTTACTTCCTGTTAGCACTCGAAGAACGATCCGATTGGGCCGAACAGTCTTGTATTTCACTGATAGGGAAAAACTCATCTTCATTAGAATCTCCACATGTCCAGAATAATGAATTACCACCAACCGACTGCGATAAAATTTACAATAAGTTGTTTTGCCTTCTACACGTTGGCGAAATTTGAATGAATATTTCAACAATGAATGAAGGCTTGAATTCTGCGAGTTCTTGTACGATTGTCACAAGTTTTTCAACTGATTTGTCCTCCAGAGATTCCGAAGCACTTAAATCACTTCTGAGTTCGAAAGTTTCGTCCCCAACCACTCTGATTAAAACTGCCATTTTCATTTCTCCAATGCGTTCACTCTGAAATATTATCGTATATGATTATTCCAGATTCAGATGAACAATAAAAATCAGAATCTCTGCCGTCCCTGTGAAGTAATAAAATGTATCACAGGGTGTATATTCAATGAAATGAACCTTTGTTCCATAATGGTACCACACGAGTATATACGAACATATAACTCTCAATATTATTTAGATCAATGTTTTAGGAGTTGTCATATCTGAACAGCAGAAAGTTATGAATTATGAGAAAATTATTCCAGAAAGTTTAAGCTATATTATACTCTGAAGTAAGTACCTACTTTTAATCTTAGCTCCGGCTGCAGAATAAGTGCACCCATTAGTGCACTAAAAACTAATTTTTTACGCATATTCATGATTAGGAGAATATAACGGGCGTTTTTTTAAAGGTAGAGAACTTTAAGTTGGCATTACTGTTGACGATGGCGACCGATTCAATGGCTGCGAAGTGATTTACTCTCAGTTTGGTTTGGCAATTTATCAGAATAGACTCACGCCTGAACAACGCTTGCAAATAGTGCAATTTTATTTCGAAAATAATGGTTCTGTGCGGAATACGCATCGCGCACTACGTCCGTTTTATCGTCGACAAAATCGTCCATTCGAGCAGTTAATTCGATTAACCATGGAACGTTTTCGCACCACAGTTACTCTTATTGAAAACTCGCATCCCCAGAGATGCCGTATAGAAGAAGCTATTGATAATGTAGAGCGTAGCATTGAGGAAGACCCGAATAAGTCTATCCGCCATCGAGCACAGGAATTGGATCTGTGTCCATCCACTTTATGGAAGATTTTGCGGATGAATCTTGGTTTACAAAATCCACCTCGTGCAAGAATTGAAGCCAAACGATCATCAAGCAAAGCATTCATTCGTCGAATGGGTCCGAAACGAAATTGCCATTGTTCCCGATTTTCATGAGCGAATTTTGTTTAGCGATGAAGTGCACTTCTGAATGAATGGCTACGTCAACAAACAAAACTGCCGCATTTGTAGTGAAGCTAATCCTCAAGGGTATGTCAAAACACCGTTAAATCTAGAAAAACTGACTCTTTGGTACGCTTTATGCGCTGGTGGGATCAGTGGCTAGAACTTCTCTTAATTTGGTATGGGACCTATGTTCGTTTTGAAAGTCATCGATTCTTGATTGATAGATTAAATATGGACTGATGATTCATAATAATGATGAAACAATTGTATCCTATTATCATTCAACAAGATCGATGAATTTTTCGAAACGCTCTTAATTTCACTCTCGAAAGTGATGGGTTCGTTCTCGTTGACAACAATTGTGCAGACAGCTCCCTGAGAGTTTTATTTGAAATATTTCGATATTTCGATTAAGAGTCTCAGTATTTACTAGTATTGAATTACCTGTGAATCTTTGATCTATATATATATATATATATATATATATATATAAAGATCTCTTACTTGAACATTTTTCATTTCTGAGAACCAGCAACAATTTTTCAGGGTCAGATTCATCCAAACAACCGTATATCATAATGTACTATGAATGTATATGAAAAACTTAGCTTCAATTTGATTTATAAATATTGAATATGTATTATGAACGAATAAAAGTATTGAAATCATGCCTTTTTCTGAAATTTAGACTTAATTTGATTTTTCAGTCTTTATATACACTTCCGTGAAGTGGACGATATTACATTGAAAAACGACTTAATTGAATTTATTCCAAAATTCATCAACAATAATTCAATTAACAATACTAGCGACCACATTTTGATAAGCAACCTTGTAGATATATTCTCCTAACCTCAATCACTCGATGAGTGTGATAATTTTGCAGCCGGATCTCGTTCTATTATATTTTGGCAGAATTCTTTCATTCCATTTTACGGAACGATCGTTTTCTTCATTTCAGTTGGAAACATTCTCCCGAATCTTCCTGTTCCACTCAACTCAAAACAAATGTTTGCTTTCAAACAAAATATACTTCTTGATCTGACGACAAAACAGAACTGCTGCTTCCACCAACTTTCGTACAAGAAGTATAAGACGTATCACTCGAAAGTGCCAGATGGAATTTCGCTGTAACATCGAAAAAATTCACATATTCATTCACAAGATAAACGGATTGAAACCTGAAATGACTTCCATCCATTTTCCGCCATCCAGGAAAAGCCTGCGAACCCGTGAATTTGAAATTATTTGTATTTTTTGCATCGGTGTTGAAGATGTTCAATTTGCAAATTTTAAACTCTTATTTACAGTCACTTTTTCTTAGGGTGGGGAGAACCAGGGAAAATTTCGATTAATGATTTCTTACATACGAATTCCAAATAAAAATTAGATAGAATCCGATACAACAGAGGAAACTATCATTAAACTCAGTTTATTTTCATCAATCAAATAATTGAAATTATTATAAATGTTGATGATCTTTTAACCAGCATGCCAAATAATACCATTATGTCGTATGCTGATGAACAGCATTGATAGCTACTGGAAATACTTGGAGAGAAGTAGAATAATAATAATAAATATCTTGAGAGCGTGTCGGAATGGTTGGCATTAAACAGACTAACCCTAAGTATACATTATATATATAACAGTATACATTAACTTCGGAAATTATTGTGATAGTATGCCAAAAAATTTTGTATTAAACATAAATAATGAGAGATTAAATATAGTGAATAGTTGTAAATACCTGGGTATTATGTTTGATTGTAATATGAGATGGGATGAACATATTAATCTATAATATAAAAATCAATCGCAAATTGCGTTGGTAAGCGCATAACTCGAGAACGCCTGGACCAATTCTGCCAATTGCTTTTTTAATGTTTGTTGGAGTCCAAGGATGGTTTTTACGGTGAGAAAAATTCGAACAATTGCCTGGAAACCCTAAAAACAGCCGATTTCTTTTTCCCGTACAAACCTCTTCTAACTAAAATGTAGAGTCAACGGCTAGACCGATTTCACTATTTTTTTCTCTGATGATTGATGAGACCGATACTTGGAGAAAATTAACATTCATAATGAAACAATATTTAGAATCTTCTCATAATTTAATAGAAATACGCATGACGACGTTTCAAAGTACTACTTCTTTATCAAATGCTGGATTAATACTAAGTGTAATATTACAAACTCAATACTTATAGCTATTTCCACAGAACATACCAGGTATGTTCAAGGGGATGTGAAAAAATTGAATATCTCATCACACATCTCGGTTAGTTCAGAGCTATCAATACTAATATTCAATCTTTAATATGAAAATGAATCGCAAAATATGTTGGTAAGCGCATAACTCAACAACGCCTGGACCAATTTTGCCAATTCCTTTTCTAGAATGTTCGTTGAAATCCAGAGATGGTTTCTTTTGCGAGAATTATTGCCGCGAAAATCCGAGAAATAGCCCATTTCTTTTCCGCATACTAAGAATTTCTAACTAAAATGTAGAGTCAACTCCTGGACCGATTTCACTATTCTTTGTTGCTGTGTTTGTTATTATCAGGGAAAAAATTGAAAACATTGCGTATAAAATGAGAAAATTTGAAAATACTTAATCAATAATATAAGTAAGAAATAATTATTATTTCTCAAAAAGAGAATGTATAAACTGAGTATCTTATCACACATCTCGGTTAGTTCAGAGCTATCACGACTAATATTGAAACTTCAATTTAATATAAAATTTTGGTAAGTTTGAACTTAGACTTATATACATGTCTTCAAATACGTTTATGATCCAATTATAATCTTGCCAACAGAAGTTTATGGGTAGGGGTCTTAAGAATGGAAAAAACCAATTCAATTTGGCCAACGTTTTGGCTTCTTATAGTGCCATCCTCAGGACTCTAAAAGCGTTATCATTTATTTAACATTCAAATATTTACAAACCTCGCTAAATTCAAATACATATTAGGACTTAACAAACAAACAAAACCAACGTAAATGTCAAAACAAAACTTGCTTTCTTCGTCTTCTTCTTTTTTTGTTTATATTAATACAATAACTATGTTTCAAAAAACAGGCATACAACTTGACTATTCATAAAATGCAGTTTGGTTATTTAAACCTAGAAATTGGAAGAAAAATAACAGAGAAACAAGACAAAACAAAACTTCAGCTACACTATGCCTCTCAACTCAGACTTTTCCACAAATTTATTTCAAAATTTACACACAATTGAAAATTGAATAAACTCACCGAATTGATCAAAGGGTTTTTTCTTTCGTCATAAAAATGTTACTAAAATGTTACTAACATAGCACGTGGTATATTTTAGTATAAAGAAGAATACGTAGTTTTCTTCAATTTACAGTTGAAATTTCGTTTTTGAAAATGATAGCTATTGGATGTACAAACTTAAGTCGCAGAACTGGCAACGCAGCAAGGCAAAGATATAAAGGAGCAACTCAATCTGACGAGCAACTCGAAGTTTGGAATGAAGTTGAAAGTAGAATCAAAATTGAGAATATGAAAAGGTTGGGTTTAACTCCTATCGACCTGTATTCAATTATAACATTGAAATAGATTACAGTTCACAGCAAATCGTTGCTATTAGACCAATGAACGTTGTGTGTCAATATTGCAAGGCAAAGTTTAATTGTTATTGATAACAAAATACTACCAATGATGCGACAAACTATTGCTGAAGAGCCAATTCAAAAAGACGGTATTGGTGCAGCCACCAGAGCCACTATATTCATTGGTTTTCGGGAATGGAATAAATTCTGAAAATGTTTCGACTTATGTCCATCAATTATCTCATTTAATTAATGATGAGATATATGGGACAAGTACTTGCTACGAAATTAGGAACATGACGTTAAACTATAGAACATTGCCTTTCTTTTTGAAAATTCGACTGACTTGAAATATCAGGAGGTATTGCAGTCCCTAGGGAAATGAGTAAGTTCCTGGCTCCACACGGTATAAATATTGAAAACAAGATAGTCTAGCACGAATAGTAGGACATATCTTTCTGGATTTTTGAAAAATATTCAAATGATAATAAAAGGGCGTACAAAGTTCGCCGGGCCTATAAATAAAATATACGTAAAATCCTTTCCGAAATTATAAGTATTTTTTTTGTTCAAATTATTTCATGAATCAACTTGTTTTTTTTTCGTCTTAATTATTCTTCTTAAAAATTTCGCCTTCAACTTCTCTTGGCGTCCCTCTCGATTGTTTTTTGTTTTTGCTATCTAGTTTCATTCCACTGCAATCGCTGAATTCACATTTTGAATTTCGTGTATAGTTGCGTTGTCATCTGTGACCTTTCATTGATTTTCAATCATTACCTTCTGTGATTATTGCATTCACATATATCACTATTTGATGATTAAAAATGAAGTGTTACAATTATAAATATTTGCTATCAATGAATCAAATTATTTATGGCATATTTGAATATTTCAAATGAATTGTAACGTGCAAAGTACTCAATAATAACATTGATGAATTATTGAATAAAATTAATTGACTAAGCACGTATTACAATGCAATATTTCCTTGTCGAAATATGGAATTTATATAGCTTTACAGAGTGAATTCACAAAGTTTTTAATGAAGACATTGAGAAAAATTGAAAGTATGTTAATTTTTATTGATATTGCATATACTAGGTGTATGGATTTCGATACGAAGCTGCCGTATTCTGAAGACTATGAACTTTGCACCTCGAGGAAAAATAATAACTTTCAAGGTATGTATGATAAACATGTTGACAATAAAAATTGATAGTATTCGAACAATTGAAGGGTAAAATTTTGAGAGGAAGAATTTAAAACGAAAAGGAAGGAGGTCACATCTCTTCTTTTTTTTTTCAGAAGAACTTCTGAACATGGTCCTATTCAGGTGATATTGCACGAGTTCAACCAGTCTTCAGTCTCGATAGGGTAAAAGAGAAGCAATCGAAATATATATGCGTGGGTGATTAGCAATGAATTATCAATGACGCCGAAACTAAAATTGTAAGGAATTCTCATTGTCTTATTGAATAGGAAGAGTAACCAATGTTTGTTTCACAGACATTTTCTGAAATTTTGACTCTGAAATATTATCGAAATTAGTTTCTCAATAATACACGAAATACTTCGTTTTTAGCTCGGTTTTTTTTTGGCCCTAAAACTTTCATAGAATAAATGCAGCATTACGTTCAATATTCTCGAGAAGTCTCGAAAGAACCTTCGGTGTTACAGTGATCAGTTGCTGTGTTACATACTTGGCAAAATTCTTCTATCGATCTTAATCGATCAAACTGCGTCTTTTGCATCTCTTGTATTAGGCGTAGTGTTATATATATATATATATATATATATATATATATATATATATATATATATATATATATATATATATATATATATATATATATATATATATATATATATATATATATATATATATATATATATATATATATATATATATAGTAGGGTGGGTCGAAAAAAATCGATATTTTTTTTTCGGATTGTAATACCGCGGAAAAGTTGCTAAATGGTATGACTAAATAGGGAAAAAATATAAAAATTATCGGATGTTATCTTCCGTTCGCGCATGAGCTCTAAAGTTTGATTAATTTTTGAAAAAATTAAAGTTTTTTGGAAATTTTAATAATTTTTTTTATTACGATATTTAATATGTAATAGGGAAAAATGTCATCTATGACACACTAATGAATTAATATAAAAATACTGGTATTGAGTTTTAACATCTTCCGTTCGCGCATGGGCTGTAAAAATAGCAAAAAAGTGTTGAAAACCTCAAAAATGTGGACTTAGGAAAAATAAATATATACAAGCTTCAACATATTATTGATGTATTATCCAATAATTACAAAGTACATATTTCACTTACGAATAGATTACATGTCTGGTAGTTTGAACTGTCTTTTGTTATCAAAGGCTGGCATCGTGGACCTTGACTTAAGTGTCGTTTTTATGTACCCGTCTCGAGCTGCAGATCCGCAAACCTTAGCAGAAGCCTCGCTCACCAACTTGACGCTTCTCTCCACTGCTTGAGTATGGACTGGCATCTTCTGTGATAGGATTTCCCACTTCGGTACTTCTTCTGTTTTGATGTAGGTTTTCAGTTCATCATCAGTGACATCTTTCAATAGAGGCGGCGAAGAAAATTCACAGTTTGTCCAATAATTTAATTCCGTGTAGTCTGTTGCGGAAAAGTTTAGCTTAGGTGCCACGTACGTTCGAATTGTTTTCCTCTTTTGGTCTCTTTCTCTTGCCTTAATGATGCGGCGGAAGCCCAGTTCTCTTATATGTTTTCTGGGATCTTGAGTCATAGTAATCATAACATGTTCTGGATGCGCAAAGAACCCATTTCTCTCTATAACTGGGTCAATTACAGCTTTGAGTTCATCTTTAAGATATCTTGAGGTTTCAATACATTGGTGCACGAGCTTAGGGCCATCAGTAAAAAGTTTGGTCTTCTTAATACAAAACCACATCGGCATATATGACTTCAGAATGAATATTACTATTTCCTGGAACTCAGCAGTTGGATTTTCTTGACTAATGTAGAGTCTTAAAGCACGGTTAGCTGTTGTTAGCCACCTGGAGTGAGACAAAGGTCCTGGATCCCTGATTGATAAATCTTTTGGGCATTCACCTGATTTAATCGCTTCTGATATTTCCAGCAAATACTTCTGATCCTTACTAAGAGTTTTTTTGTCTATCTCAGGGATTTGGCAATCAATACTTTCAAACTGCACTACTGGAAGTGTTTCACATTTGATCAATTTCCCACCAATCGGTCCTTTCAAAGAATTTGGCCCGGTCGACTTACCATCTAAATACTGAAATAAATGGCGGAAGGGTAGTTCATTAAAATGAAGAAGACAAACTGCCCATTGCAGAGGCTTACCTAAGTGTGTTTCAATACGGCGTATTATACCGTTTTTCAATCCGGTGTTAACATTGGTGCCATCACAGCCAATAACGACTAATTCGTCCAAAGTAAATTCGTAACTATACATGAAAAGAAAATAGGACAAAAATCCGATTTTCTTGTATTTTGGCTATATTTGGATGTCCATGCGCGAACGGAAGATGTTGAAGTGCAATACCGGTATTTTTATATTACTTTATTAGTGTGTCGTAGATGAAATTTTTCACTATTACATATTAAATATCGTAAAAAAAAATTATTACAAATTTTCAAAAAAAATTATTTTTTTCAAAACTTTAGAGCTTATGCGCGAACGGAAGATAACATCCGATAATTTTTATATTTTTTCCCCTATTTAGTCATACCATTTAGAAACTTTTCCGCGGTATTACGATCCGAAAAAAAAATATCGATTTTTTTCGACCCACCCTAATATATAGGTCAAATCTTATGACATCTTTAAAACTGACCGCTCAAGGAATAAATACCCAAATGAGATCAAATTAGGCGACTCATATGTGCAAATACTAGACTCCACGAATTTTCTAGGTATTCAAGTCGACTCAAATCTAAAATGGTTCGGTCACATTGATTATCTGAGCAATAAATTGAGCTCGATAAGTTATACTTTTAATGTATTAAAATCTCAAGTGGACAAGAAGACACTTCTAACGCTATATTATGCAAATTTCTACTCCCAGTTGAATTATGGGATTGTAATTTGGGGAGGAACTTCATACATAAATAGAATATTTATAATTCAGAAACTGGTCATAAGATATATATATATATCATATTCAATTTAGAATGACATGCAGAGGAGTATTCAGACAAAACAATATGCTAACGGTTATAGGTTTATATATATATATATATATATATATATATATATATATATATATATATATATATATATATATATATATATATATATCGAAGCATTATGTTCTTACAAAGGAACACAGACTTTTTTGCTGAACTCAGAAACAGGAATAACACTCGACAAACTCGGCTATGTGTGCCCGCCTCACCGTTTGAGTCTAACTGAAAATAATGTAAGATACATGTGTGTGAGGCTCTACAATAGTCTCCCAAAAGAATTCCATATGAGAATGGAACAAAGACCATTTAAGAGGAAAGTTTACAAATTTATCGTAGACTGTGAGCCTTACACACATGCTGAATTTTTTGAATATTGTAAACGAAGGGGAATGGATAGTTTGTATGAATAGTTTGAATGGGGGTTGAAACCACCTGCCCTTGGAAAAAATTTTATTTTGACAATGTCCATTTACTGTAAGAGCAAATTTTCTGTTACTTGCATACAGTTTATAATGAAATAAAGACATTATTATTATTATTATCATTCCTCAACCGGACAACATACTTTCGAAGATTTCTCTCTTCGCAGATGACACGGCCATCTGGACTACAGCAAGGAAGTCGGTGGCGTGAAGTCGCGGAATTCAGATGCAAACAGATGTCCACAATGCGTGGGCTATCAGATGGAGAATTACACACAAACCTAGCAAAACCCAATCCATACTCTTCCATCATTTCAACTACACAAAATCTTCCAAATTTTCGAAAAGTGACGTACGCTTGTAGCTTTGGGGTGAAAACCTCACTACAAGATGAAATCATTTACTTGGAGGTAATATTTCCACAGTAAAACTCCTGAAATATCTATCTTACCAAAACGATCAAAAAAAATCCGAAATCGAGAAAACCTACTGTATGCACTTCGAGGTAGAATCCGAGGGTGCAATCCCCGGACTCTCCTCAACACATACAAGGCATTCATTCGCCCTGTTATCGAGTAGAGATGCTTGCTCTACTCAACTCTTTCGAAACGGCTAGTGAAGACTATCGAAAGCTTAGCAATTTGCCGCAGAATCTTCAGACTTCACAGATAATTTCCTTCTATTCTTGTTCATGAAATAACCAACATGACACCAATTTTCACCCACATCGAAAAGCTCTAAGGTCATTATACCCAACGCACTCTCAACAGTTCCAGTTTGGAAGCCCGAGCGACTCTGACGGCCCCATGGACGCGGACGTGTCCTTAGGAGAAAACCAACAATTAAACTCCCCTTTCCACTAGCACGGATCCTGCAAGCAGCTGAGGAGTCCCTAGACGATGTCCTCGGCTACCTAGAGCAGAGCTGTTCAAACCATGGCCCGCAGGCCGCATGCGGCCTGCGGCTTGATACAAAGCAACCATTTAATCCCCTTTGTTAAAATACATTAATGAGCTAATGAATTTTCTCTTGACGAAACTCAAATGTGCAGTAGTTATTGTCAAGATAACCAATTTAATTGAAGGTGGAAACAGGGCATTCACACATGAAAAATTAAGGGAATTTTCAAGTGAAATTGATGCAACCTATGAAGATTTATTATTACATTCAGAAATCAGATGTTTAAGTGCTGGAAAGTGCCTGCAAGGTTCTTTCACTTCAAGAAGAGAAATACCTTCATTTCTAGAGAATGAAATACTATATGACACTTCCGAACTAAAAATCAAAATGCAAGAACCTCAGTTCCTGGCTGATTTTGCGTTTTTAACAGATGTGACGCAACTCTTGAACGAATTGAATTTGAAGTTTGCAACTTTAAATTAGCAGGCAAAAACCATAATATTACCAACTTTTACGGACGATTCAACGTGAAACACTAAGTTTCTAACCGTTGGAAATTATTTCAATACAGTCTTTTCGACACACAGTGAATTCCAACACTAGAAACTCAATTTTTTCACGTTATGATACGTGAAATCCTCCAATTTCGAACCCTTGTCATATAAATTCGAAATCGATATGGGCTATGCATTGAATCCTTATGATTAATAAAATATAATGAACTACTTATAGCTCGTTTTAATGGCATCTGCTGGTTATTTGAAATTGAGCTCCAACCTACATGTATTTAGAATTTAAAAATTTTTCCTATGTCGGAAAACGCATGTACCCTTTTATTTCAACAGCATCCCAGGAATTCAAATCGCTAGATCTTTTGTCGTTGACGCATTGGACCTTATATGAAACCACTCGATTCAGTTTCTTTGAGATATGGGCTCTTGTCGACAAGACAGAATTCTTGGGATAATAAATTACATATTATGCCGGTCCTTATGAAAATATCTATGAAATGGGTACCGAAATTTTGGATCAGCTATTATATAACGTTGAAATTTAATATCATGAACCTAATATGAACATTGAAGATATGACTCGTATTTTCCGGATTATAAGATTTGCCTAATTAGGAATTCAGATCGAAAATTGTATGAAATTAAAAATGCTTTCTTTCGGAGAATTTGTCGAAGTTACGGCAAAGTTTGTAGAAATGAATGAGTTTCGTGAAAATGCATTGAACCATTATTGTTGTAATCAAGTCTTTATCTCTCTAGTTTCAAAAAAGTGTTGGAAAATGCTTTCTGCATTTTCCACACAAGTTCGAGAGGTATTGTTCTTTCATACCGTCTGAAGATCATAACAATTATCATTTTCCGCTAACACATAACATAACTCCGAACGTTGGTTTTTGCTCGAGCGATGAAGCAATAACAGACAACATGAGAAAATCATTAGAAAATAATCTTCTATGATTTTTATTCTTTGAATTACATTTTTTTGAAAAATAATCGTCAGCTATATTGACGAGGTAGGGTTTCATATTAGTCACGAGCATGAACCTCGTTCAAGATTTCACCAATTTATTCTATACCTGACGAAATTTATATATTAAAATTTGTATACTTTTGAAATAATGAAGACAATCGTCAGCTGTATTTTAAGAACGTCAATCAGCATGATGAATATTCAGCGCGCTCGATACATTTGAACGTTGCATATTGAATTTGGAAATTAAACTGAAGATCTCCACACTCAGGTTTTTCAGGCCTGGTCAAGAGATGGCATCACTAGGTCTACTTTTGCGGCGTACTACAGTACCATGCCTACTGAGATTGTATGTAAAGTTTCAGTTCGATCGCTTGGTTAGTTTCCGTTTGACAGCAAGGCGCTTCCGTTGTTTTCGTGAAAATGGAAAAATTGGAGAAACGTGCTGTCATCAAATACTTCTATTTGAAAGGTTTCACATCAAAACAAATAAAATAAAAGATGGATTCAACACTAAGACACTCCGCTACATTATTTCCAACTATTAAGAAGTGGGTTTCTGAATTCAAAATGGGTCGTGTGAACACCTTTGAGCAGCCTCGCTCAGGACGGCTCGTTGAGGTAACAACTTTTGAAATGATTGAGAAAGGCCGTCAAAAAGTATTGGAAGGCCACAGGTTAAAAGTGCATGAGATAACTGAGACCTGTAATATATCAGCTGAGCGTGTACGAAATATTTTGCAGAATTATTTGAGTATTTAAAAACTGTGTGCAAGATAGGTGCCACGTTTGCTAACGCTCGACTAAAAACTGATTCGAAAAAACATTTCTACTGTATAATTTCGTACTGTATAGGCGTAATCCAATAGAATTTACACTCCTGAAAATAGAGACAGTCAAAACAGTGCTTTGGAAAGGGGAAACCAACTCCAGAGAAGGCAAAAACAATTTTATCGGCTACTTTCTTATGGCTATTGTTTTTTGGGATGCAAGAAGAATTATACACATTGATATCTTGAAAAGGGTGAGACTATCACTGGTATACTACGCCGACTTATTGCAACGTTTGAAGAACAATTGAGGTCGTTTAATTTGAGGTACAAATTAAACGACCTCAATTGGCGATATGATACCACATCCCCCTACTCTCTAGACTAAACCTCCAGTGACTATTACTTATTTTCTACCTCAAAAAATGGCTCGGCGGTAAAAGATTTGAGAAGAACGAAGAAGTTATCGGAACTATAAATCAGTATTTTGAGCAAGTTGGCGAATCTACGTTCAAAACTGGTATAACTAAATAAGAACACCGTTATGAGAAATGTATCAGTGTTGATGGAGATTATATTGAAAAATAAAGCAAAAAAATATTATAAAACATCGTTTTTCTTGGTCAGGCTGGAAACTTTTCACCCCACACTCGAATATGAAATTCAGTAAGAATAATATTAATTCAATCCAAATAACACCACATTATTTTCATCAATTTCGAATCGGTTTCAAATTCTATACAAAAATATTTATTTATTACAAACAAAATACTTAGGATTTGAATATTTCATTTTTTAATGAACAGAAATGACACAAATAGAATTACAGTCGCAATGCCAACATATGACAGGTTGGGGTGATATAAAGTAGTCGAAGTATTGTGAAGTGTTGATTAATTTTGTACCAACATGTTTTCCCAGCTAACAAGATTGGGCTTTCATCTTTCGTATTGAAGGATTATAGTATGCCTAGCGCAGACTTTCACAGTTTTGATATTCTTGTTGGAATATTATTGAAAGAAATATTTGATGAACTCATCCTAAAATGATTATTTACAAAATGTCATCATAAAGTTTCCTCGTTCCTCGAATATCATCAGAGGTTTTTCTTCCTCTGACATTCCTTCTCTACAGGTAACCACCCAATTACTGGTAAATTCATTCTGAATATAATATAGAAGTGGGTTCGTTCTCGTTGACAACATTTGTGTAGACAGCTCCCTGAGAGTTTTATTTGAAATATTTCGATATTTCGATTAGGAGTCTCAGTATTAACTAGTATTGAATGACTTGTGGATCTTGAAACTAGCTACACTTCTGTCCGCCTGAGCGTGATCTGGAGCGGTTAGACTTGGGATAATTCGTACACATTGCGGACAATTTTCTGTAGTTTTCGAATGAAATATCTACAAAGCCTTCCACTCTCACTCTTGTTGTCATGAGTAGAAAACTTGAACGCCAGGGAGAGTTTATACGACCTTCCTCCGATAGAGGGAGCCTACGTGAATGTTCCACTAGGTAAAATTGTCCTCAATTTGGTATAGGACCTATGTTCGTTTTGAAAGTCATCGATTCTTGATTGATTGATTAAATATGGACTGATGATTCATAATAATGATGAAACAGTTGTTCCTATTATCATTCAACAAGATCGATGAACTTTTCGAAACGCTCTTAATATACACTCTTGAAAGTGATGGGTTCGTTCTAGTTGACAACATTTGTGTAGACAGCTCCCCGAGAGTTTTATTCCAAATATTTCGATATTCCGATTAAGAGTCTCAGTATTTACGAGTATTGAATGACCTGTGAATCTTCAAACGATGTATATATATATATATATATATATATATATATATATATATATATATATATATATATATATATATAATTATATATAAATATAAATTAAATATATATCTATATATATATATATATATATATATATATATATATATATATATATATATATATATATATATATATATGTATAATACATCCTTATATATCCCTCGATATGTGGCGCAATTTCAACAATCCAAATTTTCATTAGCTTCCCCTTCATGTAGCATATTACCCTTGCAAATTACATCAACAGAAACCGCCGAACGTAATTTTGCTGCAATTGAATGCACTCTCAGCATACCTGTCGTGATGGACCAAACTAACTTCTTGCTGGTATTCCTCCTACCTCAAACCTCAACTTCTTGTGATGAGGTCATGGTTTATCAAACAATTAATCTTCAGTTTGACCCATAAACGAACTCAAACTTCATTCCATACAGAACCGCATTCAATTTTTTTCCAATCACCCAATCCGAAAAAAATTTGAATTAGCAAGAGATTTTCTCTACCAACAACTACTGAAAAAATAAAATCATATATGGAAAATCATAGAGGTAATAATAAAAACTTGTCTGAAAATCACTGACTGAACAATTCTATATTCGACTAGTTTCGCCTTTTACAGCATTATCAAGAATGGGCGAATATGTAAAATGCGAAACTAGTCGAATAAAGAATTGTCCAGTCAGTGATTTTTAGACAAGTTTTTATTATTACCTCTCATTTAAATATGAACTATCACAGAGTAGATTCGTCGTCCATTGAATTTATAATATGATTTTATTTCTTATTTATTGAATAATATATAAATAGATATTGCCTATAGTGAATTGATACCGAATTTTGCAGAAGTAACAACCCTGATAATTAAATATTTACGAAGATAAATGAGGGTAGCTCTGAATGATCTAAAATAATCGAAATTCATTTCGAATAAGTGAAAATTTTGTTATAATTACCCTATTTTTATATATATCTTGACTTCAATAATCCTTTTTGTTCAACAGTATATGGTTAAGGTTGAACTATAGGCGCTATTTTGACTCGATAAAACTCTCCAGATGATCTACCTATAACAAAATATTCAACAATAGAAGAAGTATTGCTTATCATGTTTTGAAAACATTTCGTTTTATATTCTATTTTCATGATAATAAATCCGAGAATTTTTCTGATTGCTCCCTTATTTTATTGGATTCATCAAATTAAAACCAATTTGCCTAATTAGTACCAAATACATTAGAAACTGAAGTTGAAATAATTGTATTATGATTCAACAAGTTCAAAAGAGGTATAAAACATACGCAGATGCGTTATCTTGTATTAAAATCCGAACATAAAGAATTAAACGATCCAGAAATCGATTTCTGTTCCTCAATACGTCAAAATAACACTGTACAGCTGAAAATGAATGCAACGAATTAAGAGAAAAGCTATCAGTGAATACTATTTGGAAAGTAAAAAGTCGGACACCCCTGCTGTTTATAATAGCATAGAAAACCCTATCATAAAAATACCATATACAGAACGCTCTATGCATGAGCAAACCATCAAATCATTTTTATGCTCAAAACAAATACCTATAACACCTACTATGAAAAGGAACCATTCAATAAACGAATACGATATATGTACCATTGCCATTTCAAAAAGTAACGATTTTTTTAGATAACAGAGAAAACATATTTTGTTTTTTATCACGATATTTATTATATTGCAACTGCAGTTTCGTTGTATTACTACATTTTCAAGCACATTAATCTATATAATGAATATAGTGATGAAAAACAGGGTGTACTCTATAATACAGTTTCACAACGTAACGGACGTATATAAAAATATATATGCAATATTAAATTTAATATTTAATTATGTTTCACCAAGAGTTAAGCTAGAATTCAATCTCAGTATATACAAACCTATCCTTTGATTTTGTTTAATTCACCAGAAAATTTATGACATGTCAAACAACATATGCTTTCTTCATTCGAAATTTTTATTCGAATGCTTTAAACAAATTTCGAAGCCAAAAGTTTGAATTTGAAAAAACTACCATTTCCCTAGAAGACGTATACGACGAGAATGTATGTACGTCAAAAAAAAATTAAATCTCTACCTTTTGCCAGATCAGAACGTAGAGCAAATAACAAAAACGTGCAAGTAAAAAAACAATAGCAATAACAAATAATTGCTAATGATAAATTTTCAACGTGAATGTATATAGGAATTTTGTTAGGGCTATTTTTAAATGAATATTGTTATAATTGTCATTATTTACTTTATCCTTTGTTCTCTATACTCAAGTACACTTTCTAATACTACCTTAACAATATATCTGCTAGCGTAAAAGTCATAATAGATAAATTGATGATAGATGAGGCCGATACCATGACGACGTTTCGAGGTACTACTTCTTTATCAAATGCTGAATTATTACTGAGTATTAATTCAGCATTTGATTTATTACTGAGTATTAATTCAGCATTTGATTTAATACTGAGTATTAATTCAGCATTTGATAAAGAAGTAGTACTTCGAAACGATCGTCATGCGGATTTGTATCAAATTATGAGAAAATTCTAAATAATGTTTTATTATAATAGATACCTAAATATAAATTATTTTTCATTTTCAGATTGAGTCTGAAATGGAGGACACGCATTTCAAATTTAACATGATAAAAAGTTATAGCCGTAAGATTTACACTACATAAACGGAATAGAATAAAGTATTCCGAGAAACTCTAGATAAAAGACGAATAACCCACTACTTTGACCTCAGAGGCAAAAAAAAACCAGAAGAGGAGTGCGTTTCTTGCTGTGTAGGCGAATCTTTTATATATATATATATATAAAAGAAAGTCGTGTTAGTTACACTATTTATAACTCAAGAACGGCTGTACCGATTTGGCTGAAAATTGGTGTGGAGGTAGCTTAGAGCCAGGAAACGGACATAGGATACTCTCTATCGCGTTCCCGTGTGACTTGACATCAAATGTCAGTCACTATTAAACGTTGTATGAGTCGGTTGAATTTGTATATTTTTTGAGCTCAACGTAGCAAGACATCAGTGGTTCAGTGGTAGAGTGCACAAAATCCACGAAAGCGGCATATAGATATATATATATATATATATATATATATATATATATATATATATATATATATATATATATATATATATATATATATATATATATATATATATATATATATATATATATATATATATATATATATATATATATATATATATATATATATATATATATAGATATATTAATCAGCAGGAGAAGGAGGGATTACTGCGGAAACTGAACGATTCTACTTTTGACGCAAAAATTTTATCATTTAATATCAGAACTCTGGAGAACGGAACAGATACCAGAGGTTTGGAAATGCGCGCGGATACATTCATATCACAAAAAAGGGGACAAGATGGATTTCAATAATTACAGGGGAATTTCCTCACTCCCGGTTGAGTTCAAAATACTTTTTAGAGCACTTCTAAACAGAGTAGAACACCAAGCGGATCCACTAATTGGGATATACCAAGCTGGATTCAGAAGAAGCCGATCATGTGCTGAACAGATCTGGACTTTAAAGATGATATTACAAATGAGGATATGTAGAAATATAGTGATCACGCTCATGGACTTCAAGAAATCATATGATTTATATGAATTTTTATATGATTCATATGAATTTGGGATTGATCGAAAGACTCGAAAACTTATAGAACAGTTACTTTAAGCTACAACTTCCAAGGTGAAATACATGGCCAAAGTATTAGATCCATTTGAAATCAAAACCTGTGTGTGGCAGGGGTACGAACTTTCGCCAATCCTTTTCAATATTGTTTTAAGAAAGATCATTAGGAAATGGAAACTTCACGTAAAGGATCAAAAGCAACAGAAAATCAAATGAATGTCAAATGTCTCGCCTTTGCAAACGACATCACAAACAACAGAACTGAAGCCATTCTGGCCGTTGAAGAACTGCATGAAATTACGCAGAAAACCGGGTTACAAATTTCTTATGATAAAACCAACTACATGCAAAGAAAACCAAAAAACAAATTTCTCTTACCACAAGACATGGTGAAATTCAGCAAGTCGTCCATTTTAAATACATCGTAGAAGTTATACAGTCCTATGATTTAAACCCAATCGCTAATGAACAGAGAATAAGCAAACTTCTAAGGGCCTACAAGCTAACATGGGCGTACTATAACAAAAGTGCATTTCTGGAAGCGCCAAATTGAGGCATTACAACACAACGATTCCTTCAGAAGGAATCTACTAAGTTGAAACAATGGTTATTGACGGTAATGAAAGAATTAGGGAAATAGAAAAACAACGGAAGAACGGAATTCTCAGATAGATTTACGGCTCTGTCAATAGAAACGGCATTTGGATGAGAAGACCTCATAAGGAACTTTATGGAAACACAAATACGTTAACGGCAGAAATCAGAAAACGACGAGCAAAGTTCTATGCACATGTTTACACAATGAAACAGTTCAAAATACCGAAGAAACTACTCGATATATTTATGAAGAGTAAATGAGGAACAGAGTGCCTAAAAGAGATCCAAATAGATCTTCAACAGATCAATAGAAAAAATCTCGAAGATCGCACTGAATGTCACTATAAAATCGCACATGAGAATTTTGAGCAAAAATCAAATCGTCAACCTGGAATAAAATGAACAGATGAACGTAAGAAAGAGCATTTCGAGAGGATGAAGCGTTTTTAGGAGGCAAAAAAGATAAAGCGAAAGCCCAAAAAATTGCGAATTCAAGTTCAATCGCTCTCCTTATGGGAAACAATCGTGAAAATAATAATAATAATGAATATATATATATATATATATATATATATATATATATATATATATATATATATATATATATATATAATTAATATATTGAAAAATATCTTTATTTTCATTGAAATTCTAGAATAAAATCTATTCATTTGGAAGTTTTTGACAAGTTGAAATTCATAACGAAAACCCAACTAAAGAACTTTTTTCCATTACAAGGTCTGTTATTGCTGAGAAATTGAATTTTCATTAATTAGTTTGCAAAGAAAATTAATTAATTAATTTTTTTCTATATAAAATACACACTTTATCGAAGTTCGAAAAAAGACCTTTTAGTATTCGATGGGAAAAACGAGACAGCCTAATTGTCACTGAAAAAGTTTTTCATGATCTTGTACAGTTTCAGAATTATTTCTATTTGTGGTGTATTCTCTCGTTTTCGTTTTTGAATTGAATATACTCAATGTTCGCCTTGACATATTGTGTTAATTTGTGAAACAATAACGAAAGTTATGACTATTTTCATTACAATTATGGATGAATATCATTAAAGTAAAAATGATTACCGCAGAAAATTACAGCGGAATACGGGAGCAAGAAAAAGCTCCAGAAAACCATCAGAACTGTTCAAACTCTGTTTTATTTATTGCTTTCAGAGTAAATTCAGTTTTGAAATATTAGTTGATGAGAATTTCGTTACAAAATTTAACTGGATTACAGGTTTCTTAACTTTTTCCTTCATGAAAATCGTAAACTTCAATTATAAGACATCGGAAACTTACAGGTGCAAGCTGGGAAATGATAACTTTCACCGAAATTGTCGATCTAACCACATCATCAAGTTTCATTAGTTTTATTGCGTCATTTCCGAAGAGATAGGTAATTTGTGGATTAGTCTTCAGGTTCTGGGTGTATGAAATAATTAGTGCCCTGGTATATTCGGTTTTCCGCTTCGATTGCAAGAAGTAATTACAATCATGGAAACTCAAACAGTTCATCTTAACCCAGTACATAGGGGAGGATCTCTCGTGGCTACCTCATGAAATGGGTTTGTTATTGTTCGAGATTATGCCTCGGAAGGAGGAATTATTATAATGGTTCGTTCTGTTGGCATACCCCAGAGAATCTGTTATATAAATTGTAAACAAGAGGGGCTTGCTGGTGCAGAATAACCGCCTAAATCAGAACAAATATAACTTTCGCGAACCCTATTTTATACACCATTGTACCTTACTGTTTTATATAGATATATATGTATACATATATATATATATATATATATATATATATATATATATATATATATATATATATATATATATATATATATATATATATATATATATATATATATATATATATATATATATATATATATATATAAATATATATATATATATATATATATATATATATATATATATATATATATATATATATATATATATATATATATATATATATATATATAAGGAAATGAAAATTTTTTTTTGCTTATGGCACTGAATGAAATATTCAAGAAAATGAAGACTAGAACATTCATTTGAAAAAATTCAAAATAACCAACAGAATGTTATAGAAGAGATATGTGAACGTGTACGATGTTATGTCTCCAGTATCCTTCAAGGGATAAGTATTGAAATCGATGCTACACCTGATGGAAGTGCGAGACATATATGTTATTATCATAAATATGACATATATGGTCTTCCACTTGAAATCACAAGAAGATGCTTGGGAGTTGAAATCGTTGCCTCACTTCGATGGACGTGATGCGACTGACGGGTTCTTTGCAGAACGAAACATATATGTCTCGCACTTCCATCAAGTGTAGCATCGATTTCAATATTTCTCTAACAGTTATCCCTTGAAGGATAATGGAGACATCACATCGTACACGTTCATATATTTAGCTCTTCTATAACATTCTCTTGGTTAATTCGAATTTTTCAAATGAATGTTCTGGTGTTCATTTTCTATATATATATATATATATATATATATATATATATATATATATATATATATATATATATATATATATATATATATTATATATATATATATATATATATATATATATATATATATATATATATATATATATATATATATATATATATATTTCCTCATATATATAAGGAAATGAAATTTTTATGTGCTTATGGCACTGAATGAAATATTTAAGAAAATGACTTTTTGTACACTATTCAATTACAATATTCCTTTCAACACTATTCAGGTGAATAGAAATTTATAGATGAGTTATAGCAATCTGTATGATTTCTTGTTTTTCATGTTACATTCCTTATTTAATTTTTTATTTTCACATACAAGGGCTCACTCAACAAACAGTTTAAAACTGTCCTATAATAGAGGAGCACATATTACAAACATTAATTACCTATAAACTAAGTTTCTTTAAACTATATATCTAATATGTATATCTTATAACTAGAAATTTTTCATACATCTCATCGAAATAAAGTTTTCGATGCACTGAGTTGAATCTTATCATGTACAAAGAAAATACCTAATTCTACTAAAAAGGATTAGATAAATACATCATAAAAAGTAACTCTTTGAAAACTGATAATTATTCTGTTATCAACCTTTAAATAATCTGTTTTTCAAATGTTTCTTAAAAGTTATGAAATTCTGAGAGAAAATATCTAATATTTAATGGCTTACTGACAGTTTGAAACTGTCCTATAGAATAGTAACAGAAATTACAAGTATTGATTTCAAAAAAAAGTTTGTTTATCATTTTTCGGTGTGTTTCGAATTCTAGATGAATATGTTCGATTATACTGAATAATTATAGAACAGAATGATTTCTGATCTGGAAGTAGATTATTTCAGAGTACTATTATTGGAATTTTGCATTCACATATATTGTTTCATTTCATGTTTCTAGTCTTTCACTAATTTTTCAAGGTTTTATGTTTTTTAAAGACTGAAAGGATTGATAATTGATGAGGCCGATACTTGGAGAAAATCAATATCCATAATGAAACAATATTTAGAATTTTCTCATAATACAAAATACGCATGACGACGTTTCGAAGTACTACTTCTTTATCAAATGCTGGATTAATACTATGATAATAAAACAATAACTTTATACAATATAATCTTAATAAAACAATATTCAGAATTTTCTCATAATTGTATTTGAAATCCGCATGACGATGTTTCGAAGTACTACTTCTTTATCAAATGCTGAATTTATACTAATGATGAATAGTATCAATCCAACATTTGATAAAGAAGCAGTACTTAGAAACGTTGTCATGCGTATTTTATATTAAATTATGAGAAAATTCTAAATATTTATTAATGAAAGGATTATTCGATTTATTTAAAAGTAATGTCGACTCTGTGAACTAGAGGAAACGAACGAAAATAATTCAACGAGGTCAATAATAATGAATTCGAAAACGCCAAATTTCATATCATGAAAAATATATATCATATATATATATATTTTATTTTCATTTAAATGACCTCAAATACTGTCCACCGTCCCATTAACTGTGGACTTAACAAAAGGGCTGAATGTCGGTTTGATATTATAAACCCTTTGTGGAAAATATAGCGACAATATTAAATCGTGTGTGGGAAAAGTTGAAAGTGATAAATCGTTAGCTACGTCATGTATAAAACGTTGAGCTGATGTTAACGAGCAAAGCGTTCAACTTCTTCGTACTTACTGGAGGAGGAACCGAAACGTTTCCGGCTTTGCGTTTCATGTTTGTTTCATAGGCAAAATTCATGTCTACAATTTATATTGCCATCTATATAAGTGATAGCATTTGACGTTTCGCCTCATATTGCGATATGCTTCTCAGAGTTTCATAGCCGCTATGAATAAAGCATTATGATAAAGATCTCTTTGCAGAAAATTGCATTTGAAAATAATAAAACTGAGCGTTTAGAAGGTAGAATGCACTATTTAAATAAGTTCGTTTCTTTTTCTTTATTGATTCCACTCGATGTCAATTCATTATGAGATCAACGAATTAAGAATGACACAATAATTACTAGATTTCCTCAAAAAGTCTCGCAGACTTGCAGTCTTGATCTTGGTCTTGCATTTTTGCGTGACAAAGACGAAGACCACTGCCTTATTGAATAAAAGACCAATACCAAGACTCACCTTTCAAGACTTACGCAAAAACAAGACTGAGCTGGAAGACTCTTGCGGTCTTGTAGTTCAATAAGTCTCACATTTGAGCTTCTTCGTATGACTTGGTAATACATAAAATTTCAATTTGAGTTTTGTTCTAGTTGGTTGATTCATATTACTATTGCAATCGATATTAATTTTCGTTTACTTTATCAACTACATTTCATTAACTTCTGTTGACTTCGTGTGACTTTGTAATAGATAATATTTTATTTTCAGTTTGTTTCATTCTAATTTTATTTTCGTTGTATGTATTCGCTTATATTCTTTTTTTGGTTCTCAGTCGTCATTTTTTCTCCAATTTATTATTATTTGTGTGGAATTTGTTATTTATTTATTGTAATTGAATGTATATCTATATATATATATATATATATATATATATATATATATATATATATATATATATATATATATATATATATATATATATATATATATATATATATATGTATATATATATTCGAAATTGATTTATTGCCTGTTTAAGATATTTTATTTTGAGAGTTTTTAGCAATAACAGGCTTTTTTTGATACGAGAAAGTTTATTTTTGTTGACGTTTCGTTGTTATATTACAACTTTGTCAAAACTAATTCATTAGTTCATTATATTTATTTTTAACGAATAAATCGTTCCAAACTCCACATTATTGCTCCAGTGAATATGAAAAATTTGCAAGTTAAACAAAATGGCAAGGGCGTTCAATCATTTGCATAACAAAAAACCTACAAGAATGATGAGGCATAAAGCAACATAATACTCAGTAACATTCAGATGGAATAAGTTTCACCTTCAATTGAAATGTTATGTCATCAAAACACGATTATTTTTATTTTACGTAACAATTTTCATATTCACTGATATTGTATTATCGTACAGCTCTTAGTGAAACAGGTTTAAATAAAAATTTGAATTCAACTCTTGGCTTAATGTCAGCTTAATATCAAGACTTACTGCAAAAACCGAACAAAGCAAATTTATATCTCAGAAGATATAAATTTACAGAAGAATAAAAAAAAAGATGGGGGGATAGTTGAAATTCTTTTTGTGCATTGACAATCGTTCCTTTTTTCCAGAATGTGCTGTTTTCTTTGGTCTCTAAAAGATCTAAATGTTTCTTGTCACTACATAGATTTCAATAAAACTAGATCGTTTAGATCTCTTAAACGCCAGAGAAATCAGCACATTCTGGAAAAAAGCACCGATTGTAAATGATCAAACAGAATTTCAACTATCTTCTTCCTCACCTCCATCTTATAGTCATAAATTGGCTTTGTTCTGTTTTTGCAGTCTTGAAAATAATGAAATGAGCGCTCGAAACATGTAGACTCAACGTTGAAATTTTATTTTATTATTCAATATAATTGTGAAACATTAACAAAAAGTTTGATTCAGTTCTATTTTTATATTCTATACAACCATACACGGAAAACTCAGTTCTTTCAATCAATTTAATAATCTTATCAGGTGGACATCAGAACGAAGAGAAATACAGGGTTCCTCCACATATGAGTTATCCTTTGTTTGATGCACGCTGTCGATAAAATTCAAGGAAGAACTCAAAAAACCTCTTCATAAAAATCATATACGAGTATTTCATTACTATCACCAAATCAATTGAAATGTGTGAATAATCCGTCAATCCATAGAAGCAAACTATCGCTATTATTGTTAGTTCGAATAGATCGAAGCACGAACGAAATTACCTAACTGATCTTTATCTAAATCTAGCGCCAGGGTGTGGTAGGCGCGAGTAAACTCTCGTCTCGTCGTTTCAGCACTCAAACTTGTCTATATCCGAAACAACTTTCACACCCAGAATGAAACTTCTTAATACTCCTCCTCAAGTTTTATCAACGATTTCACAATTCACGGTTGATAGAGAAAACGGCATTCAGAAATTCATGTCTCATTTCCACCAATTCATTTTGTTAGATTGATATCATTTACATTTGGATTTTCAATCCAAACAAATAATGTAAGAAATTCGATATTAATTGATTCAATTCAAATCATTATATATATATATATATATATATATATATATATATATATATATATATATATATATATATATATATATATATATATATATATATATATATATATATAGGGTGAGTCAAGGTGGACGCGATGGTCTCTCATTACGAAACGGTTAATTTTAAAAATAATACGACCACGCAGTCATATGGGGATTCATCAAGGGTACATTCTAAAAATAATTTGATACATACAGGGTGTTCCAGAAATGTGTGACATACCAAAGTTATGTTTTTTCTCATGGAACGCCCTGTATTTGACTACGTTTTTGGGTTTTACGTAAAAAATAAGATATATTTTCTTCAATATGTCATATACCTTACAATTATAGTCTTTGAGATATTTCGATTTTTCGGAAATTGGAGAGTCCACAAAAAAAGATAACATCTCCGGAACAATTGACTTTAGCGGAGTGAAATTTTGTGTGTGAATAAAAGAGCGATTACAGAAAGTTTTAATGGATTCACACCCACTTAAGGTTTTACAGGGTGTCAAAAATTTGATGTTCCTCTGCTAACATATTCAAGCTACAATATCATGCTTTTTTTAAATAGGACACACTGTATTTTTCAATCCCATCATGTACAAAATTACATTCTCTTTGAAAAGTTATGGAGGTATTATATGTCTATTTCTATTAGTTTTTGAATTATTTTCAATTCTGTGAAATTATCATTTGTTCTCATCTATTTTGTCACCTCAGTATGCAAAACTGAGAATTTTTCTGTTACTATTATCAAAACCTTATCACCTTCAGAAACTTGTTAATTTAATAATATGTAAAATCAACACTCAATTACTTAACTTCAATTAAAAAGTATATAAATATTCAAATATAAAATGATATTCCAACAATTAAAATTACAACAAATGTTCAAAATGGCGACCATCCTGTTGAATGCACAGTGCCAGTCGATTTTCAAAAGAATTTCTCACATTTCGTAACATATTTGGGGTTATTGTTCCAAAAGCTTCTCCAATTCTGCGCTTCATATTTTCTTCTGTTGTCGGAGGAGTGCTGTAAACTCTGTTTTTAATATAACCTCACAAAAAGAAGTCCATTGGAGTCAGCCCAGGGGACCTAGGGGGCCAAGCATGTAGGCTTCCGCGCCCTATCCATTTGTCAGGAAACTTTCTGTTTAAATAGTTTCGCACATCAACTGAAAAATGTGTGGTAGCCCAATCTAATTGCAACATCATTTGGTTTCTAATATTGATTGGAACATCTTCCAAAAGTTCCCAGAAATCTTTTTTTAAAAATCTTAAAAATTTACGCCCGTTTAAATGACCATCAAAGAAATACGGGCCAATAACTTGGTCGGCTATAATTCCTCCATATACGTTAATACTCCACCGGTTCTGACGATCTATTGTATGGAACAAGTGTCGGTTTTCAGTATCGTAGTAGTGGAAATTATGACGATTAACCAATCCGTTATTGTGAAAAGTCGATTCATCGCTAAACAGTACATTATAAAAGTAATCAATTTTTTCGCCAACTTTATCCAATGCCCATAAACAAAAATTTTGTCGTCTTTGAAAGTCTATCCAATACAGGCTTTGATGCATCTCGATGCGCAAGGGATGGTACTTATGTTTTTTCAAAATTCTAGACACACTGGACTGACTTAATCCGTTCTCTCTAGCTAAAACTCTAGTGCTAGTGTTCGGATTTTCAATTACCGACCCCAATACCATGAACTGATTTTCATCATCATCGGTGACTGGTTTTGTGGATTTCTTCATTCGATATTTACGCTTCCTGTAGGTCTGAAGGTTTCAAATAGTTTTTCAAGATTCCTCTTATCAGGATTTCCCCGATTAGGGTACTTCTGTGCATACACTCGTTCTGCCAAAAAACAATTCTCCAAACATTCACCGAGTACTAAAATCATGTCAATTCTTTCTTGTATTGAATAATACATTTTTACATCTATTGTGGATACTGGTTTAGACAAAACAAGTAAACGGACTGAATGAATTTAAAAACTGATTCACTTTAATTGACAGCAAACTACTTCAGAAAAAAAGAAATAACTGACAGCCTACTTCGAATTTTCAAAAATGCCTCTTGAAAAAGATAAATACTCAAAAACTCATTAGTGATCTAGAGCTCTTCAAGAAACTGATGAAACATTCAGAGGTGAAGACGGTATCAAAATTATGGAACATTCATCTTTTTTTGAGAAGAAACACTCATCCCTTCGCATATTAAAGTGACAAAATACATGAAAATAAATGATAATTTCACAAAATTGAAAAGAATTCTAGAACAAATGGAAATAGACATATAATACCTCTATAGCTTTTCAAAGAGAATGTAATTTTGTACATGATGGGATTGAAAAATACAGTGTGTCCCATTTGAAAAAAGCATGATATTGTAGTTTGAATATGTTAGCAGAGGAACATCAAATTTTTGACACCCTGTAGAACATTAAGTGGGTGTGAATCCATTAAAACTTTCTGTAATCGCTCTTTTATTCACACACAAAATTTCACTTCGCTAAAGTCAATTGTTTCGGAGATGTTATCTTTTTTTGTGGACTCTCCAATTTCCGAAAAATCGAAATATCTCAAAGACTACAATTGTTAGGTATATGACATATTGGAGAAAATATATCTTATTTTTTACGTAAAACCCAAAAACGTAGTCAAATACAGGGCGTTCCATAAGAAAAAACATAACTTTGGTAAGTCACACATTTCTGGAACGCCCTGTATGTATCAAATTATTTGTACAATGTACCCTTGATGAATCCCCATATGACTGCGTGGTCGTATTATTTCAAAAATCAACCGTTTCGTAATAAGAGACCATCGCGTCCACCTTGATCCACCCTGTATATATTTTTTGTCTGCTTGATGCAACCATTTATTTGATTCGTATTTGACATTTTGCCATTTACATTATATATAAATTTGAGGGAAAAATTCCCCTCAATTTGGTATAGGACCTATGTTCGTTTTGAAAGTCATTGATTCTTGATTGATAGATTAAATATGGAGTGATGATTCATAATAATGATGAAACAATTGTATCCTATTATCATTCAACAAGATCGATGAATTTTTCTAGAAGCTCTTTATATTCACTCTTAGTATTTACTAGTATTGAATGATTTGTGAATCTTGAAACTATATATATATATATATATATATATATATATATATATATATATATATATATATATATATATATATATATATAAATATATATATATATATATATATATATATATATATATATATATATATATATATATATATATATATATATATATATATATATATTTATTTATTCAATATAAGGGTTTTTAGACCTTATGAGCTATAAGTACAAACTCTTTCTTATTAAGCCAAGCTTTCGAATTTATTCAATTCATCATCAGGGCAATCTACAAATAAAAGCATCTTACAACCACAACCTAAATTCCTGAATTGACAATTCACATACATAAATCGAGTTGAGATAAGTGATAAATCTACGTCGACTTATGAATTCTCCTATTACAACACATTTGACATTAGACAGTTTTGACACATATTATTATCATTTCCGCGGTTTTAAACAATTTTATGTCAAACGTTTAACCCTACTTTTGTTACACTCTTCTTCTCTGTTGGTTGTTCTTCTCTAGTCTTCTGTAATACAGTAAGCATAAATTGTGCTGAGTTTATCAGTATCTGTCTTTTGTTCAGTTTGTCTACTTTATACATAATGCCATTGTTGTTATTTTCGAAGAGATTATATTGACTCTTTATGTGTTGAACCATATGATTAGGTGTCAACTGTCTTCTGAAATTCTCAATCCAAATAAGCCAAATAAAACTCTCAGCGAGCTATCTACACAAATGTTGTCAACGAAAACAAACCTACCACTTTCGAGAGTGAATATTATGTGCGGTTCGGAAAATCATCGAACTTGTTGAATAATAATATGATTCATCATTAGGAATTAGAAATTCCTTATAATGCATCGCCATTAGGAATCATCATTTTATTATTAGGAATAATCAGTCATATTCAATCAATCAATCAAGAATCGATGACTTTCAGAACGCTTCCTGGTTCTTTATCCAAATGAGGAGAACATTAGTTCGTGGACTAATCTCGCGAGCTCCCTCTATCGTAGAAAAGGAATCATCAGTCATATTCAATCAATCAAGAATCGACGACTTTCAAAACACTTCCGGGTTCATCCAAACGGAGAGAACATTAGTTCGTGGACTAATCTCGCGAGCTCCTTTTATCGTAGAAAAGGAATCATCAGTCATATTCAATCAATGAATCAAGAATCGACGACTTTCAGAACGCTTTCGGGTTTATCCAAACGGAGAGAACATCAGTTCGTGGACTAATCTCGCGAGCTCCCTCTATCGTAGAAAAGACGTTTAAAGTCTCTGTAGCATTCTAGATTTTTCCCCTTGACAATATTTGTGAGAGTACGTAGAAGCTTGATATTGTGGACATTTCATTCAAACGTCACAGAGTTTTGTCTGTAATGTTTAAGAATCGTCCCATGCATATAGTATATAACCTATCACTTACTGACACTGACAGTAAATATCAAGTGCGCTTCGAAAAATCATCGAACTTGTGGAATTATATGATGATCAATTGTTTCATCTTCAACGAGAATCATCAGGCACATTCAATCAATCTATCAAAAATCGTGATATATTCGTTTTCTCTGATAAATTTCGTGTAGACAGCTCTCTTAGAGTTTTATTCGAAGTGTTTTGATATTTTGATTAAGAGTATCAGTATTGGTTAAGTATGAAAGAATAGTGAAACTCGAAAGTGTATATATAGTTTTATATTAACAGAGCGTGTTTAAGTTCGCAAAAATAAAGATACTTTCAGATTCTCCTTGCTTTTAACGAACTGGACCTTGAAAACAATTAAGAATTTTATCATCCCTCATGAATACAAACAATTAAGTCAAGTGCTTTCGCAAGCTTTGAGTGATGAAAGGAACTGAATACAACTGTTGTCCGGAGAAAGCCGGAATAATCAGGGTTTAGACGTTTTATTGTGCAGACTCATTCAGGAATTGAATGAAAAGAGTATTCCATTTTCTTTTTCGATTTTTATGACGTTACCATGAATTTAGATGAATTGTCCCTTCAAATATGGTTGCAACAGAGCGTGAATTATGAACGGAACTGAAATAATGTTAGTTTTATAGTCGTCGTTAATCTATTTGAAGTGATCACGAAATGAGAAATCCAGGATAATATAACGAGTCAAAAAATATATAGAAAAATATCACTTTTCAACTAAATTAAATTTGAAACCTTGGTGTTATCTGTTTGAACATATGGAAAATTTGAGTCTAGAAACAAGATTTCAATGCATAGAGTGGAAATAAGAGTCACTATTCCCATTTTTATATTTCTATGATTCCGCAGTATCGATGGAAAAATTTCTCAATGTAGGAGTAATTATATTGAATAAAAAAATGAGACCGTGTCCCGGTACACGAGGTAGGAACTTTAGTTCCTTCAAGAATTACTATTCCGTTGATTATAAAAGAAGTAAATATTATCTGTTCAATAAATAATGAATAAGACGTCATAGTCATTTAAAATATTTTCATTTATTTTAAATTGAAATCAATGTATCTAATGTATAAACAATTTTTCATTAAACACTTTCCATGATTTTCGCAATGAAATTTGCTTATGTATTATGTATTTATTTCACTTTTGAGTTATTTAAATTTGAATTATTAAAATTTTGTTGATATAGGAGTGCTGTATAACCGCTATGCGTTTGTTCCAGGCTCATGCGACACTGCTATGTTCAAAGAAAGAAAGATCGGTAAAAGAAAAGAAGATGGTAGCCATTCGGCGAAGAGAACGAGAGAGAGAGGCGCGCCTTCTCGACTCCCCAACTCTATCCGTCTTCCGTCACCCACATTCCGATGACATGATCTGACCACATACCAATCACTCATTTCTCGTCTCGACCCCCCTCGCTCTGACCTGAAGTGAAGAACTAACTTTCCAAAAATACTTGTTATCATTTCAAAACGTTGACCTGAGTTTAGCTTCAAAAAACACACCCCAAAATACATAATTTTGACAATTTTTAACAATGACAATGATTGTCAATTCAGCATTTGATTAAGAAGTTTCACGTCGAAATGAGTCATGCGTATTTGTTAATATATGAGAAAATTCTAAATATAATTTTATTATATATATTATTCATATTTATAATGAAAATTATATATATATATATATATATATATATATATATATATATATATATATATATATATATATATATAAATATATTAAAACATATGTTACTGGATATCTATATATACATTATGATATTCGATATTTTGAACAGTGACGGCCTTTTTGTATTAAATAATATCAATTTCAGTTGACGAGTAATTACGAAGTGCAACTTTGACATAACTATTGTTAACGGAATTTCATAAATTACCAGAGACATTAATCGTCAAATTAATATCTCAAAAATCAACTGAGATTTTTGTCTCTTCAATATTCATAAAAATGTGTTCAGCTCAACATTCGCTTCAGAAGTGGATTAGTCTTCTTAACCAGAGGAAACCTATAAAAACTTCATGGTAAACTAGGCAATTCGAATGTGAATTATTTTCGAAATTGAAATGTACATATTTAATTTGTAATCTACTATTCCAGAAAATGTTTATCTAAATATTCATTCTGTCTTTATGTGTTCGAAATTGATGTTAGAACAGGAGAAAATGAGTTTGGAGATTTGTTGATGAATAATTATGTATGTGTACGATAATAGTGTTGCTTGAAAAGTTCATATAATCGCTAAAAATTTAATTGAAATAACTGATATGAGTTTTATATAACGTATAACATATAGAAACTTTCTCTTCATTTTTTGTTATTGTAATTAAAATTGTATGTCTCAGTTATTTGGTGTTTATGTAAGGCCGTGATCCTGTTTGAGAACACTGTGAATGAAAAAAGAAATATTCAACATCCCATACATGACTTTTCTAATAAGCACATGATGAAATAATGAATGAACATAAATATAAAAATATTAATTTTCATAACAAAAGTTCATTACAAATTGAATATGTTGATTTTTGTTTTTGAAATAATATTACACTCACTCGTATCACCTGCCTCACCATGAATTTTTCAGAAGTTTCCGCATGATAAAGATGAGTTTCCGAAACGAGAAATCTGAGCCAGAAATATTCCTGTGAATATTGGAGAGGCAGGAAAGCCGAGTTTATTCTTAAAATAACATTTCCACATTCGATATTCACAACAATTGAAAAAAATTAATTCTTCTGTGGATTTGACAATGCTGTATTTCGAAAATTAAAGAACAGATTCTAATTCCAAAGCAAAATTCATAAGTGAAGTAACGGTTGTTTTTTTTGAGGTATAGAACTTTGAGTTGGCATTACTGTTGAAGATGGCGACTGATTTAATAGCTGAGAAGTAATTTATTCTCAGTTTGGTTTGGCAATTCATCATCAAAAGCCAAACAATCATCAAGCAAGGCGTAGATTCGTCGAATAGGCCCAAAATGAGGTTGCCGTTGTTCCCGATTTTCATAATCGAATTTTGTTTAGCGATGAAACGAACTTCTGGTTGAATGGCTACGTCAACAAACAAAATTGCCGCATTTGGAGCGAAGATAATCCTCAAGTGTATGTCAAAACATCGTTACATCCAGAAAATTTGACAGTTTGGTGCGCTGTATGGCCAGAACGTTACAGTCTATGGTGATCGGTATGCAGCCATGATTACCAACTTTTTCATTCCTGAATTGAACAATCATGATGTCCAGGAGCTGTGGTTTCAACAAGAAAGCGCAACATGTCACACAGCTCGTGCCACAACCGGTTTATTGAAAGACACGTTTGGTGACCGCCTAATTTCACGTTTATGACTTGTGAATTGGCCTCCAAGATCTTGTGATTTAACACCGCTAGATTACTTTCTGTGGGACTATGTAAAGTCATTGGTGTATGCGTATAAGCCACAAACGCTTGACCATTTGGAAGACAATATTCGCAGTGTTATTGCCGATATACGGCCACAAATTGGACTACATCTGAGTCCAGATTGGACTACCTCCGAGCCAGTGGTGGCAGTCACATACCAGAAATCATATTTGAAGTGTAATGCCACAAGACTATCTCTCGAATGAAAAAAATTCTTGTCAATCGAATGATCTATCGTTGTTTTGGTGCAATTTGAAGTTCTATGCCTCTAAAAAAAACACCCATTATAAGATCCTCTCGAAATCAATGCCAGTGTGCAATAGGAAGCCGGACTTTCACCAATCCTTTCTAATATTGTTTCAGAAAAGATCATTAGAAAATGGGCCCCTCAAACGAGGGACATACAAATGGTTATCAGAGAAGAAAATCACATAGGTGTCAAATGTGTCGAATTCTTTCATCACAGACAACAAAACTGAAGCGATTCTGGCCGAAGAATTACTCCAAGAAGTTGCACAGGAACGTGATTGAAGATATCTCATGATAAAACGAAATAATTGGATATACAATCATAAAATAAATCTCCTCTAATCATGAAACATGGTGAAATTCTAGAAGTCGGCCATTTTTAATACCTCAGAGAAATTATACATTGTAATAAATTATACAGTTCTTAAACCGAATCGCTAACGAACAAAGAATTACCAAGCTCCGAAGAGCCCTTAAGCTAACATGGCGCCAAATTGTGGAATCATAACACAATGATTCCAGAAACAATCTACGCAGCTGAAACAGTGGTTATTGACGTGATTCAAGAATTACAGGATAGAAAAACAAGAGTTAGCAGTACAAGAGTAGAACGCTCTGTTATCCTTGTCCCGCAGTTCGCCATTAGGAGGATAATTGATGAAAGTAATATAAATGAAAACATGAAAATCCATAAATATAGTTATCGTGCTCAATATCAGCACACTTGTGAATATTTAATATGTATAGGATACTATAGCATTCTTTCGATAAACTTTTTGAGAATAAATCGAAAGAATATCATAGCGCAGCTGGCTATGTGAAACATAACCTGCAAATACGATAACCGAGCGTTCTAGTTGCGCAACCTTAATGACATTAATTCATCAAATTGGATGGAATTATACGAGTAATAATTGTTGCAAATGAATCGGTTATTTACTGGAAGGACTAAGTCAAGCATATTTAATTTTACAGGAATAACAAAAATATGTTAAAAAAAATGTTGAAATAAAAAAAACTTTTATATATAATATAAACTTAAATTCAAACTCTTGGACTTATGATATACACTTTATTGACTACATATCATGACGGTTTCGTCATTACAAACGACTTCTTCAGATGCTCACAGAATAATCTATAGAACAGAATATATACACAGAATATATATATATATATATATATATATATATATATATATATATATATATATATATATATATATATATATATATATATATATATATATATATATATATATATATATATATATATATATAACGACGAAACACGTCATGCTATGTAGTCAATGAAGTGTGAATCATAAGTTCAAGTGTTTGAATTTAAGTTTATATTCATTTATAATGGATTTACATCAAATAAACGCCAACACTATTAAATATTTAAAAGAAGCTGATAACAGCTTTTTGGCACGATGGTACTTTAAGCTATTACTTAAAAGTGCTATCAACACTGAGAATTTATGGTTTTTAACAACATGTCTGAAAAAAGAAGTGTTCCCCAAATACATCAAAACAAGGATAGATAACACCAGCAGTTCTGCAAGTAGAGGGGCCATACAAGGAATGAAAGCGTGGATAAAAGAAGACTGCAAAATCCAGTACAATCAGAGAGATATTTCAAATGTATATCTCAAGGTAATCCACTCTGAATTATCATTTAGATTACATCTTATTGAATTTGAGAATTTGGATATTAATACTAGATCTAGAGTTGATAGTATCGTTCATTGCAAATTTTCCAGACAAAAGCGCAAACTAGATGTACTTATTGAAAGTAAACTTACAACACATTCCATCAAACCTGAAACGAAATTTTATAACTATATTTTGTAAGTTTTTTGATAGATTTGTTAATTGCACAGTTACACAATTTACGACATTATTTTGTAAGCATCTAAAGAAGTCGTTTGTAACGACGAAACGCGTCATGCTATGTAGTCACTAAAATGTAAATCATAAGTTCGAGTGTTTGAATTTAAGTTTATATTCAATTATAATGGATTCACATCAAGTAAACGCCAACACTATTAAATAAATATTAAGCAGATAATTTGAACCTATACGAACATACTACCGTAGAGGTTTTTGATGTATGTCTGTTAATTATACTCATATAAAATCGTTTGACTCATTCCTACTGGTACTCAAATGAGTATTGGGAAAAAAATGAACAAATTTGTGGAAAAAATGTTTTGTTAATATTAAGGGCAATTTACTATAATATTTTCATAATATGCATTATGTTCAGATGGAATGTATTGCAATGTACGCCTGAGGTCCTCTATTTCATTAATTTTTAGAAGTACAGGCCCATCATAAATCGTTTTGTATTGATATACCAACCGTTTGAGTTTTATTCTTCTTTCAATCGAATGTGTTAGTTCTCACTACATTCCCGATAAAAGGCCTGGTTTGAGGAGTACTCAAACTCAATGAAGTTAGACACCAAAAAATTTTGCTTGTCAGACCGTGTTATACTTCTGGACGGAGTGTCCAAAGGAGTAGTATCCCTTTGATCAAATTTGCACCACCAGTTTTTGAAGTCTGTAATGTCATTAGTATCAACCATAGATGCTGTGAATTTTTTGTGCGTATTGGGTATAAATTCACACACCTCCTAAGGCAGATAATACCTATCTCTTTGTTTTGAAACTTCTTTCACAGTACCAAAGGACCGATCAGTTGGCAGAAATGAGTTCCCTCGCACTGGAGAAGCGGTGTACAATTTTATCGAACCGCCTATGTCTGCCATAGCCTGGCATAAACCTATCATCATGTGATTACGGTTCTAGTCGCCGCATCCATCTGTAGAAATGTATAACTTTTCGATTTTATCTTCAACTTGCTCTTGTATATACTTCAATAAAAATGTGCATGTTTCATTAGGCTCCTTCATAACAACACCTTCATGATACAGAATGAATCTACTTTCTTTAGATTTCAAATTATCAATACGAAACTAATGGGTATAATGATAACTGACGGTAATAAAACATCTCTCGAACTGGTTTACAGAGGAGTGATATTATATTTTGTATATAATCACAGTCAAGTCTAAGATATCCTCTTCATTTTCGCTCATTTCTTCTGATTCACGGATACTTGAATAGAATTTTGTTGTTCGTTTCTTATGGACTGTTAATTCAGCCTTTGCTCTCATGATAGCCCCTTCCCCTAGGTCAGTTGAATTAATTATGATATTGGGGCGTTCGCACTCACAACACCGATCCACTTGAGGTCAACCAAAGTTCAAATCATACTGCTCTTTTAATTTCTATGAATATCTATAAATAGAATTACTGTTTCACTTCACGTTCTGGGTTCTTGAACCTGATAAACATCTTCTTAATTGTTATTTCGGCTAATAGATAATTATATTCTTTAGAAGAATGATGTGCTTAATTGACAGGAAACGACTCAATATGATTTTTGATATGAAGTATGACATCCATGGGAATAATTTTTTAGTTCTGTTGCTTCACCCTTCGATATTGAGATAATTGAATTGAGATAATTTCTTTCGGAAGTTGCTTTTTTTCGGGAGAGATGTTTTCACATTAATCACTCAGTAGTGCCAATATAGTAACGAAAAGGAATATTCTTTTTATCTATATTTTTTTTTGTAAATTAACGAAAAGAAGAAGTCCCTACATTGAACCGGCAAATGAACTGACTCATTCCTTTTCTTGATTAAAATTCAAGAACTATCTTAAACGAATGAAATGTATTCAAAATTGCCATATCCAAAAACTGCTGACTTAATCCTTTTGGTGAATAATCGATGCGAGTGTAGTTGTTACCTTATGAGGTAGGGACGTCTGAAACATTCAATGTGCTTATATTTTTCTATTGATTCATATAAATAGGAAGTATATACTAATCTATGCTTCATATATTCATACTGCATTGTTATTTATTTCTACCTTCCGAGTCATGAAAGGGTATGAGGGAGGAGAGAAGTCCATACCTTTCGTTAGTTGGACATGACACAACTGATGCGTTCCTCGTAGAACGAAACAGTATACTGTCCTGTGTTTTCATCAAGCGTAGGCACCGATTTCCATATTCTGTAACTTTTTTCCTTGAAGGACAATAGAGGCTTCACATTGTACATAGCTTCACATTTCGCATAGCTCTGCCATGATATTCCTCCGATTAAATAATAATAAACTTATCAAAATGATGTTGTAGTATACTTAACATGTTGAATATTCACAAGTGCGCCGGTATTGAGCATGATAACCATATTTATGCATTTTTATGTATTCATATAGGTGTCTTCATGTGTATGCAAATATGTATGATTGAAGAGGAATATCTGTTTCCATGACCCATATTACATATTTGTTGGAGTATGTAATGTCTAATTACTGAGTTGGTCGACTAATTGCATTTCGATTTCGTGAAATTATGAACCATGAGCTTTCATTAACATTATCCATAATTTTAAAGCATTTGTGGTATTAATGGAATTCGGTTGAGTTCTACGGTAAGGGTTCATTTTACCACACAACATAGCAACGGGATGGCTGTTTATCATTGACTTCACCGCATAAACTGAATTAATGCACCAAAGCTGAAAATTCGTGTTCAAAGCAAGCTAAAGAAAACAAATAACTCTGTTTTGTCTAATTACTGGAAATAATCCACAAGTTCATATCTTTTTCGGTTGGATGAACGCACATATAATATTTCGCAGCTTAAGGTAACACACTGTGCCGTTTTATGTTGAAGAATAAGTGTATTTCGGAAACTAAATATGAAAAATGATGAAATATGAAATGAAATAATAAAATTCTTTCTGATGAAAAATATTTTCATCAGAAAGAAATTAGAGATTAATTTATTAGATTTTGAGCTGACATCATTCTTCCATACAAAGTGTGATACTGCCAATGCCTCTGTCATTTAAAGGTTTCATTACAAGAATTCAAATATTTCAATTCGTACCTAGCTACCAAGCAGTTGCTCAAGGGAAGTGTACTCATTGATAAATCGATAAATAGATATTTATTTATGTAACTGAAATTGCATTTAACTAATCACATTTTTAGCGGGTATACAAAAGGTATTGAGATTAGAAGAAATGATAGAATAAAAGTCGAAATAAAATGGGTAATTGGAAATTCATCATATGATCAGTAGCTTTTTCACAATAAAAACCCTTCAGTATGCTTCTGAGCGTCTTATTATCAGCGTTTATTATCAGCGTCTTATTATCAGCGTCTTATTATCATACGTCTTATTATTTCTGACATGGAAAGGTAACTTGTTATGAAATTCAAAACAATAAAATTCCGACCATTCGGTGATTTTCCAGTTTATTACAATAAGTTAGACATTTATAAATTTGAAAAGACAAGCTAAAGTGTGGATTTCTAGCTCTTAAAGTGCATTCCTGCAGCAGGATCGATAATCCACATATCGGCAAATTCTAATACACCCTCTCTGATGTCGGTTGGGATCATCGGGATCCTTGGAATAAGAACTTCTTCACCTTAGAATTTTCCTTTGAGTATCGTCGCGTAAATCACATTGTTCGTCAATTTTCTTACCACCGAACACGTTTCGTTTCACAGTTTTGGTTGGTTTATGTTTCGAAGCATGGTTACTACGGAAACCTTCATTCGTAAATTGTGCGGTGGTAAGCCCGGCACATCCAAGGAGTTTAAAAATTAAATTGATTGGTTGGTGTCTTAATCTCCATTTGTTACATAGTCAATTGATTTGAAATAATTATCAATAATTATTTTAATTATTTTATTTATGATAATTGAAATAATGATCTCATTCTGAATTATGAATTTTATTGTAAGTATTGATATTTGGGAACACTTTGTTGATGAGTTCGTCTTTTGATGAGACAAAGTAACAGAAATTCTGAAGAAATGAAATCAATTCGCTCGATTCGACAAGAGGTTACCACTTAAGAGAAGACCATTACCGATAATCAGTAATTGCGCATAAAAATCTTCAGCAGCTAACTCTCATGTTTGTTGTCAGCTGAAGTTCCTTCACATAGCGCCGTAGATTCGATGATTTGAGGCAAGCCTTTATTCTGTCTGTAGCAGTTGATTTAGGAATTACTGGCAATGTTTGGCGGAAATCTCCAGACAGTAAAATCGGTGCGCTTCCACCATATCAGTTGCGTTTTTGTTATACCACGTTTTATGTCTCGTTCCACAGGAACGTGATAAAAAGTATCCTATGTCCTTTTCCTGGTTCTAAACTACCTCCCCATCAATCTTAGCAAAATCAGTTCAGCCGTTCTTGAGTTATAAATCGTGTAACTAACACGACTTTCTTTTATTGTTATTATTATTATTATTATCAATTTATTTAACCATCAAAATAATTAGATGGCATGTCAATAAATTTCTGTAAATGTATACAAATGAAAGAACATTTCATAAACTATCATTCTCACATTGAATTATGTACACAATAAAACATGAGAATTAAAATCATAATATTCACAAAACTTTAACACACCATACGTCCAAAACAATATATAATAATATAAATGTCAGACTAGACTAGAAAGCATCATTGCTCAACTTCATAAACTCCCGTAAATAGTACAGAGAATGATTCAATAGAGCAGATTTCAAACGTTTCAAGAATAATTTGTCAGGCAGTTCCTTGATTCGTGAAGGTAACGTATTATTAAATTTAATACAATAATAATTAACTCCTATTCGAGTTCTTTTGAGACTATGATATTCGGTGAGATAATCGTCTTTGCCACGAGTGTCATGTGTGTTCATATTAGCATTTTTTAGAAAATTAAGATATTGTACGTCGCGATAGAGTGAAAATTTGAAAAATGGCCAATTTAGCGATGCTCTGATTTGTGACAGACCTCATTCTGCGGATTGTGTAATTGACACACGAAAGCTTTTTAATTATTCCAGAACTATGGACTGATCAGGTAAGTGACCTCAGCAAAGTAACTTCTAAGATCTTAATCGATTCAGTTTTTCTCTCCGATGAACTGAAGGATAATTTCTTCGTTTTATTGATATTTAATTTCAATACGTTGACTTTGAACCACGCGACTGATTGCTTGTGTGACAGCTGAGATCTAGTCATGAGTTCTTCCTTTGATACTCCTGTATTGAAGAAAGCTGTGTCATCACCTTAGAGAATATTGCCTCAGAGGTCACATTTCCTGGCAGATCATTAAAATATATAACAAATAATAAAGAGTCCAGTATGGAACCCTGCGGCTCACCTTCATTTATAGCAGTTTCTAAGGAAGCTTCTCCTTTTTCAGAAAACTGATTGTGTTCTTTTCGCTAAATATGAGAGGAGTTGATAAGAATGACGAGATATGAGAAGAGTTGAATACTATTACCATATATAGACTAGAATCAGGAACGTTCAAATAAGTCAAAACATCATTTTGGCCCTTAGTTATATGAACCAGTTTGCAGATAAATGCATAGACACGATAACACTCTTATTTCAAATAAGAAATTCAGAAACACTTTGTGTTCTATTACTCTTGATAATTGATGAGGCCGATACTTGGAGAAAATTAATATTCATAAAAAAACAATATTTAGAATTTTCTCAATTCAATATAAAATACGCATAACGACGTTTCGAAGTACTACTTCTTTATCAAATGCTGGATTAATACCATATGTAATTTCACGAGGTCAATACTTATAGCTATTTTCACAGAACATACCAGGTATGTTCTATGACTAACTTGGAATGAGGACCATAGAATATATTGATATTTAACGAAAGGATCGTATACCTGGAGATGAACAGGAAAGATACAAATATACAACTAAGATTTCTAAGAAAAAATGGAAGAAAGTTAAAATTTTTGAACATAAAACATGAAATTGAATATAAATTAACTTAAACCTAGGTAATCAATCTGATTTGCTAACTGGAATATATATATATATATATATATATATATATATATATATATATATATATATATATATATATATATATATATATATAAATGAAACACGTTCTCCGTTGTCACGAAATAACATGAAAACGGCTTGACCGATTTGGCTGATTTTTTTTGTAGTTTTCTAATACTCTGTACAAGGTTCTTACGGAAAAAAATATAAAGAAAATCTCTCAGAAAAATTGAAAAATATACATTCAATTTTGCATATTTTGAAAAACGCGCGTAACGAATGTCAACGTCATTCACATCGATAACCGCCCTAACAAATGTCAACGTGATTCAATTCAAAACAAAAAAATCTGTGGTAATCTGTGACAACACATCCATAACCGCGCTAACAATAATTTTATTAAGTTTTTGATGAAGTTCGTTTTGTTTTAAAGACTAAGAAATTTTTTGTTTGCTAATACGTGTTTGTTAATCGCGGTAAGTTCATTTCATATCGAGTTTTGGTAACTTTTGGTGACTACACAATATTACAATTTTACATGGTTATACAGAAAATATATTTTCAGTTGGATTTTCATTTTTAACAATGCCACCAACCAGACGTACAAACTTAGACGGCAGAACTCGAAATACGGCATAATATAAAAATGAATCACAAAATGTGTTGGTAAGCGCATAACTCAACAACGCCTGGACCAATAATGCCAATTTTTTTTTCTAAATGTTCATTGAAATCCAAGGATGGTTCTCACAACGAGAAAAATTCGAATAATTACCGAAAAACCCCTTAAAACAACCCTCTTCTTTTTCCCATACAAAAGTTTTCTAACTGAAATGTAGAATCAATTTGAACTTTATTGCTATTCAATGAAGTTCATGTTAAATTACAAGAATTCACTGTAATCTAAGCAATGTAGGTGTGTCTTTAATGTCAAAGAGTCAATTTGCACTTTATTACCGCTGCGCAAAGTTCTAATTCAATCATATCTATCAAAACACTGTACGCGTGAGCGAATGTCGAGTTCCGAAACTCAACGAAAGTGATAATATCGCGAATAAGACCAAATTGAATAGTCACAAAATGTAAGAGCTATAGATCATTAGTATTGATTTTCAATTTGGTCAGCTTCGCGATATAATTTCTTTTGTTTTGGTTTTGGCACGCTTCATAAAATGCATCAGTTTTCACATCATTACATCAGTCAAACACAAACCGTGTTACAAAAAGTGTTTCATTATTTTTAATTAATAAATGTATGTCCCTATATATGCAAAATTATTTAAATACGTACTAATATTAGGTAAATGAGATGAACACCGAACAAAATAATAAATATAGGAAAATGAAAACTTTACACACATACAACATTGGTATAGCTTCAAGGATTTGATTCTAAGCCATATCATATCAAAAAGAAGTTGAAAATTGAACAACAACAACCTGTCCATTTCAGGTGTACAGGTGTTGTGTACCGTCCTATCGTCAGGGTGACGGTTATGTTCAGGAGAATTTTTTGCGCCGACTATAAAATAGGTAGGAACAAAAACTGCCTCATTCCAAATCTTTTTGACGGGACGAAGTCTGTCGCGTCTGCTAGTCAATAATATTATTGTTGAATAAACAATATTCAACAGGCTATTGAGTAAAAGTCCAGAATTTTTTAATTTATTAATATGTAATGATTCTAGAAAATTTAACCTTCATTCTCTTCATTTTATATTTCAAACTCTGAACTAAATATATGACTTTCTTTTAATAAATGCTTAGCATAATGGGAATCTGTTTTATGTTTCTCAAAACTACGTTCATGTTCCGATAATCTAATTTGGAAATTTCTGAAAGTTCTTCCTATATAAAATTTTCCACACCTGCCACATTTGATTTTGTATACCCCACAGATTTTCATTAATTTTTGATTATTCTACCAATGTTATTAGTGGTCCGAAAAGAAATTTTAATCTTATAGCTTGCTAAAAGTGATTCTAATTTCAAACATTTAGTTGGAATACCTGAATTAAGAAATTGATTTTCTGCGATCATCTCCAGGTATACGATCCTTTTGTTAATTATCAGTGAATTCTATGGCCCTCTTTCCAAGTAAGTCATAGAGTATACCTGGTATGTTTTGTGAAAATAGCTATAAGTATTGACTTTGTAAAACTACACATAGTATTAATTCAGCATTTGATAAAGAAGTAGTACTTCGAAACGTCGTCATGCGTATTTTATATTAAATTGAGAAAAAAATTGAAAAAAAACAATTCTTCACGACTGAAACACAGCTTGTATAATCCTCAAATCAAACTATTCACAAATTACTGAATCAATTTCGAGAAGCAAATGAATATTTGTAATTTTGGGATATTTCGTTTTGAATTATTCAAACAAAAAGCAGAAAACATAACAAGCAAATATGCAGGTGCTTGAATTCGTTCTATTCAGATGAAATTGTGGTTTTTTGCAGCGATGAAACGGGTGCGGAGCACAGGGACTAAAGTTCATGGATTTCAAGTAATTCAGCTACAAGATGCGATGCAGCAGATATCCATTTCAAATTAGGGAAAAACGTCGAAGGCTTTTTCAGATGATAGAATAAATTCCTCGAAGCTCTCGGTCTCTATAGATGATTACATTTATGAAGATTGTCTTTCTTGTCAGCGTACTTCTGTGTTTCCATTAGAGCCGCATATAGAAAAGAAAAGAAAGAAAGAGAAAATATTTATTCATCCATTTAGATAGTATGCATCTGTATTGGACAAGTCAAGACAACTTAACGTAATGTATATTATCCTCATAATTTAAAACATTTTTGATAATTTAGAAAAAGGCAAGAGAAAGAAAAAATTTTAATTATTTATAGAGAAAGAAAAAATTTTTTTAAAGATGAATCATAACCTTCATTCAGAATATAACAGCCCCAATTATTTCTTCCATTTACTCTGAAATACTATAATAGGCTCTGACCATTAACAATTTCTAGACAGATCTTCTAAACACAGACAGTGTTCAGCAACACTCAGTACATCCGGTGATTGCTCCTCCAACAGAACCTCCAGACTATTCATTTTATTAGATATGCACTGTACATTCAGCTGAAGAAGTTGTTTAAAAACACTATAATTTTTTGAAATTGTTACAGGAACAATTAAATCTACCGAAATCAACTGGGAGCAAGAGTCACTTTTCTTGGTTGAAAAAAATGACGTTTACTTGCTTTATTGGGCCAGTTTGCACCGTTGAGTGCTTTTTCATATTCATTCTCTGGAATAAGTATTTTGAAAGACGAATAGCTGTCAGGGTATTTTGATTTAAGTATTTCACATTTCACGGTTGAGAATTTATTTACAAGAAATTGTCGAAGATCCTCAGCTGAAGTATCTGGTTTCAAATTAGATACGTGGAAAGCCTCAAATTTCTCAACTCCTTCAACACTGGCCGGGCCCGAGAAAGTTCCGACAGTCAACGCTTGACGCGTTTTCTTCTTTTTTTCATTATTGTTCACAGTTTACCATGCACTATCCATCTTTTCAGGAATATTAAGGCCTGTATCTCCTATTTTCTTTTTTTCCTTGACATGCATTTCAATCCTCGAGATATTCTTCTGCGCCGTAACAACAGCTTTGTTTATATCCTTTAGAGTGAAATGCTTCTTATTTTCGGTATGGTCCGCAACAATGATCTCTGGAGTGACTTCAATATGATTGAGATCTCGAGTTACGGAATCCTTATACGACTGGTTAAGGTAAGAGTTAAATCTTGATTCTGATAACTGGTCGAATCGAGCATTTTTGAATATTATTGCTCACAATATTCACATTTTTTTATATGATTTCATTTGTTCACTGAAATCTGCAATTATTGATTCTTTGTGAATAACATTTTGCTATATGATAGAAAAGACAATTTCAGTTCGATATTTCTTGGTTGATGTGGATTCAGTTATTGCAATACTACAGAACTAGGTTGGGGGTTTTTAAATTGACGAATTGAGTCGAAAATTAACTCATAATTCCACAGTAACATATTTTGAGAATATTATTAACGAGTTTTACTAGGTAATTTCAGTTCTTCTGAAAAGTTGCGAGAACAGATCATCAGTGAGTTTTGACGAAACTCATGAATTCATCATGTTAATGAAATGGAGCCCAGAGTTTAGCTTGAAGTTTATTGGGGTGAAGATGCTTTACTGAAATGACAAGTCTTCTGAATTATTGAACAGACTTAACTAATCAAACCTACCTATACTTGCCTTATGAATGAATAAGTAATTACACTTTCTCAAAAGAAATATTTCAAATAAGAATGAAACATTGACACTCAAATCCTGAGCACTCATTTGGATTTCATGCTTGGTCTATACCACGAACTAAAGCTGATAACTTTTATTCCCTAATGGCATACAGACCCTATGTTTATGAGGATTCCTGTGCCCCTTAACTAAAGAAAACAACTCGGATAAGATTATTTCGAATCCAATCGAAATGGACGTGTAACCAGTTTCTAATATTTCTTAAACAATTCATTCAACCTTATTTCAAAAGGAGGCCATCTGTTAATATCAGAGAAATTATTATCAATGAAAGTCTGAAGCCTTCACTGAGGCCATTCTCGCCGTAGAAAAACTACATGAAATTGCGCAGAAAACCGGGTTACAAATTTCCCATGATAAAACCAAATACATGGAAAGAAAACCTAAAAATAAATCCTCTCTTATCACAAAATATGGTGAAATTCTGCAAGTCAGCCATTTTAAATATCTAGGGGAAGTTATACAGTCCTCAGGTTTAAACCGAATCGCTAATGAACAGAGAATTACCAAGCTCCAAAGGGTCTAAAAACTAAATACATATTTTGAGAATATTATTAACGAGATTTACTAAGTACTTTCAGTTCTTCTGAAAAGTTGCGAGAACAGATCATCAGTGAGTTTTGACGAAACTCATGAATTCATCATGTTAATGAAATGGAGCTCAGAATTTAGCTTGAAGTTTATTGGGCTGAAGATGCTTTACTGAAATGACAAGTCTTCTGAATTATTAAACAGACTTAACTAATCAAACCTACCTTTACCTGCTCATAAATGAATAAGTAATTACACTTTCTGAAATGAAATATTTCAAATAAGAATGAAACATTGACACTCAAATTTTGAGCACTCATTTGGATTTCATGCTTGGTCTATACCGCGAACGAAAGCTGATAACTTTTATTCCCTAATGGCATACAGACGCTATGTTTATGAGGATTCCTGTGCCCCTTAACTAAAGAAAACAACTCGGATAAGAATATTTCGAATCCAATCGAAATGGACGTGTAACCAGTCTCTAATATTTCTTAAACAATTCATTCAATCTAATTTCAGAAGGAGGCCATCTGTTAATATCAGAGAAATTATGAAAGTTATTATCAATGAAAGTCTAAAGTCTTCACTATGTTTTTATGCTTAGCATAATCGTCTCAGACCATTATAGACTCCCAACATAATTTTTTGTTCACAGATTACATCAATCGATTGGGCCGATACTTGATGAAAATCTAAATACATAATTTATATAAAACTTGGGAGTTTTTTAATTTTCACTATAATTAAGTTGAACATAACAATATTGTTTTGCATTAACAGTGGCTTCATCAGATGTGGATGATGAAATGATACTTTAATTATTTAATAAAGTCAATTATTTAAGTGATAGTCAAATAATAGTTAACCATCTATATCTGATGAAGCTAGAGTGTTGGCGAAATAATATTGTTATGTTTAACTTAATTATAGTGAAAATCAAAAAGCTGCCTAGTTTCAAAACTACCAAGAGCAGCCGCGCCATATTCATTGAGTTGCCGTAAATATTCTTGTACGTGGTCCTCTTGCTTTATCATGATCAACTATTCAACTATTGTTCGTACAAAACGAACTAAAATGTCGATATGATTTTTCAGATTTTTAAACACAATGTTTCAACAGAATTCATATATTTTCGGTTATATTCAATTAGATATATTGCCAGTTTCGATTAGAATTACCGATTAGAGGACTCGAACAGTAAAAAACGTATTCTAGATCTCAAGAACGATCTAGCTGATCCTAAATTAAATAACTTACTTGTGAAAAATAAAAAGTAGCGTCTTCACTTTATAAACTGTCGGTTCGACGATATTGGTACATAAATTCGTCTGCAAGCTTGAAGCACAGCTGAAATCCGTTTAAGACCCATATCAAGGATAAGAGAAAATTGAAACGGCATTCGGGAACTAAGTCCTCCTTAACGATATTGTTTCGCAACCAGAAAAATACGATGATTCATCACTTCAAAGACGTTGAATATATGAATCGTTCAATTTAATCGTTCAACTGAATTATGCTTGGCATCAAAGCCGTACTAGAGAATTGATGTCTTATAAGTTAAGTGGCTTTATCATGTAGAAATGATAGTAAACAAATTATAATAGTATTCATTAATGATATAATGGAACAGTAATAATGATAATCAAATAAAATTCAATTAAATTGAATATAACTTAAATTCAAACACTTCAACTTATGATTTACACTTTATTGACAACATAGCATGACGCGTTTCGTCGTTACAAACGAATTCTTCAGATGCTTACAGAATAATGATTATTTTGTGAGCATCTATTAAGTATTACATTGAAATGTAATTTCAATTCTCAATTTTCACTATATAAAAATATTAATATATATATATATATATATATATATATATATATATATATATATATATATATATTCATCACCATTCAGTCACCAGACTCCGAGTAATCGATAACCATCATTTCAAGCATTGATAATGTCAAGTGAGACCTTGACGAAACGTCTGCCTGTTCCCAACAGGCACTCAACAAACCAACGGATGTATTCCCGGAACAATATACCATTATATATATATATATATATATATATATATATATATATATATATATATATATACAAGGAAATGAAATTTTTTGTGCTTATGGCAATGAATGAAATATTTGAGAAAATGAACACTAGAACATTTATTGGAAAAATTCAGATTAATCAAGAGAATGTTATAGTAGAGCTAGATATGTGAACGTGTACGATGTGATGTCTCCATTATCCTTCAAGGGATAAATGTTAGAGAAATATTGAAATCGATGCCTCAACTGATGGAAGTGCGAGACATATAAGTTTCGTTCTGCAAGGAACTCATCAGTCGCACCACGTCCATCGAAGTGAGGCAACGATTTCAACCACCAAGCATCTTCTTGTGACTCCGTAGTGGAAGACCGTAGAGTAGTAAATACTCCACAATTTCATCTATGGGAATCAGTAGAAAACAGCTCTCAGATTATAAAATTATTTTTAAAATATATTATTATGCCGAATAGGCCCCTGAAATACGGGATTAAACGCGAGCGTACTACTAACGCAACCTATTAACATTTAAAAACATCGTTCGATGATATTTGTCGAATAGACATTGCAATTTAGTAGATAAATACGGGTACAGAAGATATGTGAAATTCCAATGCTTGATGTATCTATAATCTGAGAGGTGTTTTCTACTGATTCCCATAGATGGAATTGTGGAGTATTCATAACTCTACGGTCTTCCACTTGGAGTCACAAGAAGATGCTTGGGGGTTGAAATCACTTCGATGGACGTGGTGCGACTGACGAGTTCCTTGCAGAACGAAACATATATGTCTCGCACTTCCATCAGGTGTGGCATTTATATATATATATATATATATATATATATATATATATATATATATATATATATATGTGTGTGTATATATCGAAGTATCAGATCTCTTTGGAATCAAAACCGGTTTGCGGCATGGGGACGGACTTTCGCCAATCATTTTCAATATTTTTTCACAAAAGATCATTAGGGAATGGGGAGCTCACGTAACGGGCATACAAGTGGGTATAAAAGAAAAATAGAATAAATGTCAAATGTCGCCTTTGCAAACGATATAGCTATCATCACAGACAAAAGAACTGAAACCATTCTCGCCGTAGAAAAACTACATGCAATTGTGCAAAAAAGCGGGTTACAAATTTCTGATAATAAAACCGTATACATAAAAACAAAACCGAAAAATGAATCCTCTCTTTTCACAAAACATGGTAAAATTCTGTTAGTCTGCCATTTTGAATATTTCGGGTAAGTTAAACAGTCCTCAGGTTTAAACCGAATCGCTAATTAGCAGAGAATTACCAAGCTCCAAAGGGTCTACAAACTAACATGGTCTCACTATAACAAAGAGAGCATTTCGAAAAGCTCCAAATTGAGGCATTATAAAGCAACGATTCTTCCATAAGCAATCTACGCAGCTGAAACAATGCTTATTGGTGGCCATTCAAGAATTAGAGAAATAGAAAAACAAGAACGAAAAATTCTCAGAAAGATTTACGGGCTAATCAATAGAAACGGTATTTGGATAAAAAGACCTGGGAATGAACTGTATCAAAAGACAATTACGATAACAGAAGAAATCAGAAAACGACGAGGTTCTATTCACATGTCTACAGAATAAAAGAGTCCAGAATACCGAGGAAACTACTCGATATAATTATGAATAGTAAATGCGGAACAGAGTGGTTAGAAGAAGTCCAAAAGGATCTACAACAGATCGATATGAAAAATCTCGAAGATCACACTGAATATCGCTATAAAATCGTACATGTGAAGTTTGAACAAAAGTCGAATCGTCAACCTAGAGTAAAATGGACAGATGAAAGGCAGAAAGAGCATTCAGAGGGGAGGAAGCGTTTTGGGAGGCAACAAAGATGAATCAAAACGGCTTATAACTTTGAATTCAAGTTCAGTCGCTCTCCTCATGGGGAAAAATCGTAATAATAATAATATATATATATATATATATATATATATATATATATATATATATATATATATATATATATATATATATATATATATATATATATATATATATATATATATATATATATATATATATATATATATATATATATATATATATATATATATATATATATATATATATATATATATATATATATATATATATATATATTTGTGATATGTGGATTGAAACAAATGCTAATTCAAAATTGTTACTCTGTAGAATAATTTATTCATTATGAAACATATATACTTGAGTACATGTATAATATGTATATAAAAGGTGAAAAATTAACAATATTGTTGAATTTCAGGTTTTTTTTCTATATCGCGACTGAAATTCTGTATTGAATTATAAAAGTTCATTCAATAAAAAGGAATATACAAATAATTCGTGACATTGTCGTGAAAGGTAACAGTGACGGGTAACTCGTCCCGAAGACGTACACTTGTTAGTTTAACGACTTGAAGAAGTCTGAGATATGAAAGACGTACGAACTAAAACAAAAGCTAAAATTACATGAAGCTTCCGCACTTCATATGTGAGGTAAAGGAAGGAAACAATAAGACTCACTTACCAGAAAGTGAGGACCAAGCTGAAAGTAGGTGACTACAACTACCTGAGAAGCATTTAACCCTCAAGTGTTTGAAAAGTAATTCACAGAATGGTTTGAAATTACTTCTGTGATTATAACTTTATCAAATATTTTGTAATCAAAAACGAAACGTTGACATAAATAGAAAATTGTCATATAGATAAAGAAACCTGTAATTGCTGATAAATTTTAAAAATATTTGAATAATCAACAGGCAAAACAATAATACAGAAATATGTATTATAAAAATTATTATTGATATCATTATTATAACGATTATTACCCCTGAGGAGAGATATTGAACTTGAATTCGCAATTCTTAGGGCCTTTGCTTCATCGTTTTTTCCTCCCAGAAGGCTCTTCCTCCCGTTCATCTGTCCATTTTATTCCAGGTTGGCGCGTTGACGTTTGCCCAAACTTTACATCTGCGATTTTATAGCCACACTCAGCGCAATTTTTGAGATGCAATAATTAATAATGTCGATAATCTTTTTGAACCTTTTTTAGCCAGTATGAGCCGCATTTATTCTTTATAATTATATCGAGTAGTTTCTTCGGTATTCTGGACCGTTTAATTCTGTATTCCATTATATACATCCATTTCACAAAAAAGGGGGACAATATGAATAATTACAGGGGAATTTTTTTACTCCGGGTTGATTAAAAAAATATTTCTAAAGCACTTCTAAAGAGGGTAAAACACCAAGCGTATTCGCTAATTGGGGAATACCAGGCTGGGTTCAGAAAATGCTGATAATGTTCTGAACAGATCTGGAGTTTAAAGATGATATAACAGATGAGGAAATGATTCGGTAGACCACGAAACTCTTTAAAATTGTAAAATAAGTCTCAAAATTCTCAAAAATGAATTTTTGATTCATCGAAAGACCCGAAAAATTATAATTTTTCCTTTAGAAAAGACTCTTACAGGTACCACTTCCAGAGAAAACTTGATGGGAGAAGTATCAGATCCCTTCGAAATCAAACCCGGTGTGTGGCAGGGGGACAGAGTTTTTCAATCCTTTCGTTGTGTGTTTCGGACAAGATCATTAGGGAATGGGAACCTCATATGAAGGGCATATAAGTAGGTTTCAAAAAAGAAAATCGAATAAATGTCTATGAACTGAAGCGATCTCGTAGAACCGTATAAAAAATACGTGAAATTGCGCAGAAAATCGGATTACAAATTTCTTTCGATAAAACCGACAACATGTTAAGAAAACAAGAAAGAAATCTTCTCTAATCACAAAACAAAGTGAAATTCTGCAAGTCGGCCATTTTGAATACCTCGGAAAATTCATATAGTCCTAAGGCTCAAACCGAATCGCCAATGAACAAAGCCAAGCTCCAAAGGGCCTACAAATTAACATGGAAGTACCATAAAAAAAATTAATTTCGAAAGGCGCCAAATTGAGGCATTATGTATAACACAACCATTCTTCCAGAATCAACCTTATGCAGCTGAAATAAAATTCATTGACATTGATCATTCACGAATTAGAGTAATAGAAAAACAAAAACTGAAAGTTCTTAGAAAGTTTCACAGGCCAATCAGTAGAAACGGCATTCGGATGAGAAGACTTCAGAATGAACTTCATCAAAACAAATATGTATATACTAGCTGACCCGGCGAACTTTGTTCTACCTAAGAGGCAATAAATGAGCAGACTTTCGATTTATCAATTGTTTATTTGGATAACTAATGTAAATTAAAAAGGCGAATATTGTATTTTGATGATTGGCCATGTATTTTAGTGCATGGATTCCATTCTTCAGTGAAGCATCTTGTGATAGGCGTCATTTTTCGTTTCATTATCAGGTGCAAGAACAAATAACGCAGATGTTCTTCCGACCGGTGAACATGCCATATATACTCGTAAGTGACCATAGGAAAACATAGATTTTTTAGATTCAGATCACAAACTTTTAAGCATTGGTCGTGTGATTTGTTTAATGTCATGGCGAATGCAAGTCGGATCGGAAATTGAAGTCGTTTAAACTCAAACGGCATGTCGGTCGGTATCCTTGGAATGTGAAGTTCCTCACTTTTTTTTAAACCACATAAACACATGTTAATGTACTTTTGTGCATTCGTCACAGATGCTGATTTTTGATGCTCATAAAACTTTGGCATTCGCGAAGTGTTTTGCAATAATACATGTAAGTTCTTCAATAGTTTGAACATTTAACGGCAATTTTAATGCTGAATGAGCCATACGGCATCCTTCGAGCAATGTAATGTGGCTACTATTCAGAAGAAGCAATGTTGGATCTCGCACTAACAGTGGCTAAAACTACTGACATGAGGAATATCTTACCAGTTCCACCAGTGGCATCCAGGAAATATAAACCACCATTAACATCATCAATTGCGTTCATCATTGTATCATAAACTTCCTTTTGTTGGAAATTCAACAGGGGTACATTCGTTTGAACTTTTAAATCTCATTCCTAGTGATCATATTCAAGTCAACGGGAAAGTTTTCGTTCAAATTCTTGATTAAATGCATCATCCATTTCACGATATGTCGGTTTCATTCCTAAACTGACTAATAAATTACCCAACATGGGCTAACACATGTCTTCGATCAATATCAAAGCCTGATTATGGATCTACTCATTTATCTTAAGGTCGGGATTTCTTGTACTGACACGAATTTGATGTAAAAAGCCTTTCGACATAATTATCCTTGCTGTGGTATATCCGTTTTGTTATACCACGTTTTATGTCGCGTCCCACGGGAACGTGATAAAAATAATCCTATGCCCTTCTCCTGGTTCTGAGCTACCCTCCGACCACAATTTTCAGCCAAATCAGTTCAGCCATTCTTCAATTATAAATGTGTAACTAACACGACTTTCTTTTATATATAGAAATATTAATGATAAAATTTGCGAAAATTTTCAAACAACAGCCTCAGAAGTGCCATTGACCCAAATTTAACAATTAATTGAATATTCGAGTACTTTATAATTATGCATAGTATTTGGTAATTTATAGAACTTTTTTTTCATATACACTACTTCAATATACATGTATTGAATGAAATTAGTGAAAACTTTTGTCATTGAAGTAAAAAAACCTTAGACTGCAATATCCGGGAACCGACCGCGGGCCGCTTTCGTGGATTTTGTGCATTCTACCACTGAACCACTGATGCCTTGCTACGTTGAGCTCAAAAAATATACAAATTCAACCGACTCATACAACGTTTTATAGTGACTGACATTTGATGTCAAGTCACACGGGAACGCTGTCGAACGCGATAAAGAGTATCCTATGTCGGTCTCCTGGATCTAAGCTACCTCCACACTAATTTTCAGCCAAATCGTTACAGCTGTTCTTGAGTTATAAATAGTGTAACTAACACGACTTTTTTTTATATATATAGAGAGATATATATATATATATATATATATATATATATATATATATATATATATATATATATATATATATATATATATATATATATATATATATATATATATATATATATATATATAATAAATTCAATGGACGGATGAATCTACTCTGTGATAGTTCATATTTAAATGAGAGGTAATAATAAAAACTTGTCTGAAAATCACTGAGTGAACAATTCTTTATCCGACTAGTTTCGCCTTTTACAGCATTATCAAGCATTTACATATTACAAAGACAACCTATAAATATTTTGCAGATCTGTTCGGACCACCTTGCATTCCGTCATAGAGGTGGGGGTTTCCAAATTATCAGAGATTTAACAGCGGGGAGTGGTTTAGGTCTAACTGGTCATCAAGAAGATTGTATTTATCGGATTTTTGAAGTTTATTTATTTCCATAGCTTCCAGGTAGTTCATTTTATTCCCTTTTCACAGTAATGAAGTACCTTAGGTTTAAAACAACTTGAGATCTTATGTCCTGTCGACTCTAGATGTTCCCGAAAAGCAGATTGAATGAAGAAGAATGTTTTGAAACTAGGCTAAAAGAACACGTAAAAAACGGACAATCAATAATTAATGAACAAACGAATAATTGTCGGCAATTCTATATTTCGAACACACTTCGGTTCTTCTTCAGGAATAATGTGGCATAAGTCAGTAAATTAACAAAAACGATACAAAGGTTATCCAAAAGTTGATTTCAATATAGTAGTGTCAGTGCTAAACACAGTATGAATATAAGACATTATGAAATTTTAAATCGATGCCACACCAATATATATATATATATATATATATATATATATATATATATATATACATATTGTTAGGTATATAAAACTATTACCAGTAGAATGAATATTGAATACGAAAATGAATGAATTCTATATTTACTCATTTTTGTACTCAGTGCTCATCCAAGAGATGAAGGTATTGTTCGCCGACACAATATCGTAGTGGAAAATGTTTCAAATATAACAAATCGTTCGACGTTGATTAACTAGATAAATACAACATGAAATGAAGAATCATTATCAGCAGCGTACTTCCCAATTCACTGAAATATGGAGCATTGCAAAATTTAATACAAACTCACAGAAAAAGTTTATGATACATGTAAGGGTAGAATTACAACTAATGACAAAGATAATTAAACTTTATGAACACGTAGTAATGAACAACGAGGAACAGCTACGTACTTCAAAATTTATAGAAATTTATGAAGCATTGCAAAAATTACAAAAGAGACATATATTACATCATTTTCATAGATGATATGCATTATTGATCCATTTCAGCATTCCATTAATTGTACATATTTCATGACATTCATAACTTTAATTTTTTTATTCCTTTCTTTCATAGCTCCGCCAGTAGGCAGGAGGGGAGTTCTGTAGGGATATTGCCATTGACATTCGATGGTAAAAGCATATCACAGATTAGCGTCACTATTCTGTGATCACATTGGGACGCCCCCCTATCAACAGTCAACATATAAATGGGCTACCAACATACAATTCCACTCTCAATCTAAGCCCTTCTCTAACAGTTATTTCTATCCACAACAATCTGTCACTCTCGCTCCCATCGAGTATCAACAATAACAACTACGTGTTCAACAGTTCACTGTTTGTAAGTAATCATAAATAAAAATTCTCAATAAAAGTGTCGTTTATTATTTCCAATCATAGAATATTATAGCACTACTGCTATAAACTCTTTCAAATATACAAACGTGCCAAGTTCCAACGATTTGGATATCGTGCCTGAGCCGAACACGCAATACAAGAAAAATATAGTTTGTTTTCAGATGATTGTGGCTCGAAGATGATTCAATCAGGAGTTCGACAGTTTGCATGTACAAGAACAGAAGACATTGTAATATATGTTGAGCCGTGTATCGACATCGATCTAAGAACTAGACCCAAATCTTGAAAAATTAAATTGATTAGGTACTACGTTCCAGGGACACTCAAAACTAGAATAACAAAAAAATATTTTACGAGGCGTACAAGTGAAAATTTTGGACCTCCAATATCAAGTGAATGGCACTTCTGATATTTTTCTAATATTGTCAATTGGACTATTTATTCCAATTGTTGACCTATAATAATAATTTGCAAAAGTTGTGGCATTTTGTGAGATAATGCCATTGTGTTATAATAACGAACTATGTGTTGGCGAAATCACTGTCGTCTTTGGAAGAACCAAATATATGAATTCGATGTCGAGCATTACTGTGAAGATTTTCATTATTTTACATCAATACTGCTTCAGTTGTCTGAAGGTTTACAGAATGAAAGAAACAGAATGTCATAACATGCTGAGTAGCAAACAAATCCGCAACTTGTACTTCAAAGCCTGCATTTTAATGGGTCGTAAAAATATTTCAACCACTGAAAAACTAATTTTTCAGCTTTGACAAATATCCCCAATTATCAGAAATCCTTTTTTTTGGGGAGCTTATCAGAATTGTGTCTTTTATTTACATTTTCACTTATCATCATGAAGTATTGAATGTTGAGAGTGAAATTTCATCGACATTTGAGGCTGCAATGAGATTCAGTGAACCAAAAGAAAATTTGGCTCAGAGACGGGTCGAACAGTTTTTTTTTCTGCCGTTCAAAATTGCAACTTAATGACACTGACTTTGACGGATGACTCAGGATGCATAGAGAGTGCGACAACCGAATTTTATAAAAAGAAAGCCGCGAAGATAGACAGACGTTCAGAAGGCACTAGATATATTGATTGAAAGTTGGGGATTGAATGGGATATATTGATTATATAATAGTTTTTTTATTGAAATAATAATTTTCCTCAATATGTAACTTTATCAGGATGTAAAAAAAATTAGTGATGAACTGAAAATCTGCAAAGATTTCATTGTAGCTGAAGTTCTCACCAAATAATTTGTAATTTGTAATTGAATACAAACTAAATAGTAGGAAAACATTTTTGCATAGTATTAAGAACTCTTCATAATTAAGCCTTCACAATAAAGAACAATCACACAACTCTGCAAAACAAAATGAGAACTGTTTTCATTTTTATGTAATTCTATGTGATTATGTTTCATTATATTATTCTGTTTAATTAAATTATTCATTGTTTTTTAATGTTTTTGGGTGTGTTGATTCCGAAAATGATTTTCATTTTGTGATGGAACATCAAGTTTTCTGTTTTGAGTTTTTCTAATAAAATGAAAGATAAAAAACTAAAAATTTTTTGAAATTTATAATTGTGTAACAAAACTTACAATGAAAATTGTTACCGTAGTGATAGTGTGCTCTTTATTGCACTCTATGTTCTGTCTACATACATACGACCTCACATCAGATGATGAATATATCGACTCAATACTCAATAAGCGTATTTCAGTTGAAATAGGCTTAATATGTACAGAGCGATTAACACCTGCTATGTGTAGCTTTAATTTTTGTTACAATTCCTTGGTAGTCTTCTATTTCTCAAAGTCATTTGAGACCTTGATACATTGTAGTAATTGTAGTTTAACTTATTGCAGAAGTTGACTAATATTGAAATATACCTATGCAGTGGATTTGAAAATTCACTATTTTTCCTGACATAAGGATCAGAAGGTTCTTTTCACAGTTTTTGTAAATTCATGGAATGCGGAATACCACAAGGTACAGTTCTTGGTTCGATACTTTTTCCCATATATACTTATAGTTTCTGTTCCAATAACTGATTTCAATGTTACAACAAATTCTGCCTTGCAAGAACTAAGCACTGTGTTACTATGTACTTCTTAGATTCGAATTCGAAGCATATGAAAACATATTGATTCCTTGGCCATTTTTTCTGAACTGCAAAATTTGAAGGATTTTTCGAAAATCATGCGGTGTAAAGCAGCAAACAAGAGATTAAAATACACTCCCTTGTTTGCACTATTGTCACTTATTGTATATTTTGGTGTTGCATATTTTGAATCGAAATACAAATATTTCGAATTCTATGAATTCAAAAATATCCCCTCAGGAATAGTTTATTAATAGTTTAGAAAAAAATTATAAGTGATATTATGCCATGCAATATTTGGTCTATGACTTCTTTGTACAATTCGATGAACAATGCGAGCTTCTACTATCTTGAGAATATCGAAAAACGGTAAACGAAGATCTTCAATGTTTTTCGAAATATTTTCTGCGAAAAACAAAACAGCGACAGGCTACAAACGTGGAGGCTACATTGGGAAAATGTTCAAATTGGAGAATGATTTCTTTTTACATCTTTGTTGCCACACAATGAACCTAGTAGAGATTCTCATCAATGGAAAAATTCAAGGTTTTCATCCAAATGTTGCTGATTTGGAGAAAATATGTAAGGACTTGAATTGTATCTGCAATGGAAGGCGTGATAGTATTGAAAATTTTGAGAATTGTGTTCAAAACCTCAAGTTGATGATTCTTCGCGTCCTGGACAGCGATGTATACCAAAAAACTATGAAGACAACAAGGCCAGGTCGCCGCACACTCTTGAACCCCCATAAAAATCTTACATACCTATATACATTGAATTTCGTGAAAAAGTGCAATTTTGGGTTGTTTTGCACCAACTGTACTCTCACAAGTCATTGGAGGTGAACAAGAGTGTTCGCTTTCAGTGAATAAAGTTGAAACAAATTTTTAAAAATCAACTTCAAAATTCATTTCGAGTTTTTTTAAGAATGACTTGGACATTGATCAACTGGGCTTACAATTGAATATGATATCGAACAACAAATGGTTCCAAAAACCATGCGGAATGTTGAAAAGTACATTGCATTACTAGAGCCTGCAGTTGGAGAAATGGTATGTAAAGTTTTGGATTGAATTGCTGGAATGATAGCAGGAATTATAGCAACTATTAGATCTCATTAGGTATTGATGTTCAAATGGATATCTCAGTGTTGAGTATGTAGAGAATCAAACTTATTCATGAAAGATTTACCCAATCAAAGATGATCTGAAAATTTAGATGGATAAATATAGTATAGTATACGTTAAACAATATTTAACGTATACGTATACGTTATATACACATATAACATATGACATATACATATGTCACTTTAGTACCAAGCATTTGTAATTGAATGAACAAAATTGCCTAATAAACTCATAAAATGTTTGGTCTCATGAACTGCTAATTTTTTCGCAGGAACATATTCGTCATCTTTTATTTCATAATAAAAAGAGAATGTTATAGTTTTTTAGCTCATGTCTGCTTTCTTATATATACATAGAAAACCCTTGTAAATTGCATGCTTCTGTCCCATTAAAATACACTTTTATTTTTAATATCCCCTAATGGAATCCTCTATTCATAAGATATAATGTCTATTTCAAACAAAGCAAACGTGCTATGCTACATTCAGTTCGGGGTTCTTTACGAGTAAATAGGTAACTATCGTGCAGCTTGAGGAACATTTGGGATACATTGTATTTTTATTTTGAATGACTCGATTTTCGATATTTACCGAAATTAAAACTTGAATGAACTCGAGAATCTTCTGAAGTCATTTTCTGTATAGCATACTGTTAAGGTAATTTTCATTATTGAAAATGTAAATATATCTCTATTGGACTGGTAACATGAAAAATATTAAGGGGGGTTTTCGCTCGCGACTGAGCCTCACTGGAAATGGAGAGGTTTCCAGAAAGTTACATACACCCTCTAAATACGAGTACCTTACCAAAACTACCAAAGTACCGTCTTAGTAAGAAATGGTACACAAAAACTTCTGGATTAATGCATTCTTTTACATGTAATCTCATCTGAAATTTACAATCCCCCATTTGGATTAGTTAGTCCACATTCAATAGAGTTGCCAGTAATAGGGTATTTGACTGCAATAAAAATATAGATCAAAATGTTGTTAAGTTGATAGTAAATATTATTTTAAATCAATATAGCCATTATATCCTTTTGAAATATACATGATTTTCAAAAGAAATCAATAATATAATTATTAAAATTGCAGATTTGATCACGTGATTGAAAACGCAGTGGATTGGTTAAATCGCGTGTGACGTCATCGTGCAGGAAACGAAGCCAGCAGCCAACAAAGGCTAACGTTCATTTCTGTGATGTCTTTGTACGTGTATGTTTGAGTGTTTATTTCCTGGTTTTATCAGCTATTTTATTTGATAGAGACGAAACAGAGAAATTATTTTGAATAATTATAAATATATATTATATAAGGTACGATGGAGAGCAATTTTGTTAAAGCTGATATCAGAAATCTGCCAATAATAGACGCTATTATGGTAAGACAACTTGTTGAAAAAAATCCTGATTTTTATGCTCCAGAATTAGGGAATGTAAGAACAGCACAGTATTACTCCATATATTATAAATTATACTCTAAATTAATGAATATTTTAGAAAATGCCTAAAAAGTTTACTTAATATCGCAAACATGTTAGGTTATTTGATAAATGACCATTCAGTTATTAGCTTCAGTTGTAAACAAATGTAAAAGAGATAATGAAGCGTGAAAATTAATATACCTATACATTTTTGAGTTTATTTATTTACCAATTAGCTCACCAAAATCAAAATAAATTCAATCAAGTGCAGTACTACTTGACTACATTAAACATGTAAAAAATATACTATGGTTTCCTTGCTTTTATAGCACAATAAAATGTAGGATGTGCCACGAACACAAAGTGAGAACATAAAAATATAACTCACATACAATAAAGTATTCAAGTTTTATTATTTTGAGTCTTTATTATACCAAAGTATAGAAATACAAAGATAGGGATAAAATCCAGTTTATTCCGTTCAGGATGAAAAATAAAATACGTACGTAATCAATAACCTCAAAATATAGTAGAATGTATAGAGAAGACTATAACGAATATGTAATAAAATCAACTCATTTTTATGTATGAAATATGAGGTGGGAATTATTTACTCACGTTAAAGTGATATTCACACATGAAAGCGTGAGATTTTACAATTATATCTTTCGGGTTTCTACGATAGAGAATTTACCACTTTTTCCGAATTTTAGTGTTTGTCGGAAGGTTCACAAACATTTTCTCCGGGGTTTTATTAAATGTGTTAGTACATTGTGGCCGTACGCACCATTTATAAGATATTTTACCGCAGTAAAGTTATGAAATCGTCAACAATCACTAAATTTGATAGTCGACAGTCGTATTACAATGTGACGGTTACTGTGTTTATTGCGTCGTGACGTCACCACATTAAGTAACCTGTATAGCAGTGGTTGGGCGGGTTTCTTATTCATTCAAAATTTCTCTGTCATTTTCATAAAAATTAGAATTTAGAAAAAAATTAAAGGAGAATGAATCAAATGGGAAATATGCATCAGCTATAAGGAATAATTTGAGATATTTTTGCGGAAACAATCAAATACCCTATTGTGACATTCACTTTGACTCCATAGAATTTATTATCAGGAGTGATGTGAACAAAAAAAATTGACTAAAATCGATTGATTTAGATTGAGTTCTATGTAATATTTCATTGAATGCTATAATGTAGTTGTAAGTTACTATTTTTTTCAGATTAGATCAACATTGTTATTATTTTCTGTAATTGGGTGTTATACCTGTTGAGAATAAAGAACTTATTATTATCATAATTATGTAATTCTACAATCATTTGTAGATCGTTTATATGCACGTATGCTCATTAACTGATATAAATCTGATGCGGAACTACTAAAGAAACCCAGAATATTAAAGGAATTTTTTGAAAAAACTAGGATTAATCGAAATATGAGAAGCTGAGAAAATAAACTAATTGATATTCTCAAACCGAAAGAAACGATGAATGGTCGTTTTTTATATGGGATTTAAAATCTGAATGTCAGTTTATAGAATCCTCGTTATATACGAAAAAATATGTATATAATTGTAAAATAATTTTTTCTTCGACTTCAACAGAACAAAATTGACCTCATAATCAAGTTGCTTTTTGAAACAAAACAAACTGATGTATAATAATGCTGATATTAAACGCCCTCACATATTTTATCAAATCAGCAATGTTTAGATGGAGACATTGAATTTCTTCATTGACATCCTTTATTAGGTTCATCGAATGGCAATTGACAAAAAGGGCGTATATAAATATACCTCGAATTGTTGATTGACTTCAGGTAGCCTCCAGACGAAAAGTCTGCTGTTTTACCCTCTGCTGAAAATTTTGGAAAATGTGGAAGGCCTTTTAAGTTTTTCAATACTCTAAAGATACTAGAAGCTCGCATTGTCCATAAATTTAGTCAAGAAGGTCGTAGATCAAATTTTACATAGTACATAATAAATAATGATTTCCTCAAATTATTTGGGGGCTAGTGACCTCCCAATCGAATTTTTAAGGAGGCGCGGGACCCCTCAGGCTCCATGGAGTCGTCGCCACTGAATAGAATGCGTTGTAAATATTTTGCTGAAACTTCGTTGGTGATCTCCACTGATATTTTAAATATTCTATAATTATAAAGTTTACTCCGCAACTGAAAAAATAAACGGACTTTATTATATCTCATATTAGTGGAATATTTGGTTAATATTTAGCTGAACACCTCGGAATACACGATTCCGTTACAGCCTAAACTGTCATAAATACATAAGATTAAATCCATGAGAAAGGTTAGAAACTGCACATTACATCATTAATTTACCTATAGATTAATTCAACGTGTCCCAAAAGAATTGAATTTTCTCATTATGTTTATTCATTGTAAAAACTAGTCTATAATAAAGAACACAAATATTTGGGAATGAGTTTCATAGATGAGCACTCTCGTCCCAAAATATCTCCGATATTATGAAATTTAATCGTATTTTTAGAAAAATGTAAATATTAGGTTATTCGAACAGCAGCCTGATCTTAAGGTCAGAATTGTTTTGTGGAACTCGTTGGAAAATGATTAGTTTCATGCTTTGCTTGTTGAAATTACGACATAAAAACGGTACTTTTGCGAAACTGTTATATATTTTTTCTTTGTATATTTTCAAAATGCAAATGAGTTTATTCAAGAATTGACTAAGAGAATGCCTATTGCGGAAAGAACGAAACATTTTGAATGACATGAAGTGAATCCCGAGAGTACGAAAAAAAATGGGTATGAATTTTTATGTTTCAAAAAGACAATTATTTCAAGGAGATACTTTGAATTTAACAGCATTTTAATGAATGCTCATTATTTTTTCAGAAGCAACCGGTGATGTGCGGAAGTTGGACCTATAGTTTAACGCCGACTCTGAACCATCAAAACTTGGTTTAGAAAAAAATCCGGATTAAAAATGTGTATGCGTCCAAAGCGTGAGTATGTTTTAAGGCAGGGGTGCCCAAACTGTGATCAGCGGTGTCCTGGGTCGACTCAGAAAGTTAAATGGAACACCGTGACTTATGGTTTCCTCTGCCCTTATCGGAAACCATAAGTCGATGTAATATATGTTAATGAGTCTTCACTGGTACCTTTAAATCAGGAGTTCGCAAACTCTTGTGTTCCATAGACCACTTTCAAAAGTTTCCTGGATCCAATGGTCCCAGCATTACTACCAATTTCCAAACCTCGAAAAAAAGTCAAGATAAGATCTACCTATGGAAATGAGTTCCAACGACGAATTGACAGTTTTCAAAGAACAAAATTGAAGTGTTTGCTTGATAGGGTTGATTATTTGAAACTAATATCGACCAAACCAGTTTACAATTGGATTTTAATTGATCCTATCGATAAATTTGGCCAATCGGAAAAGTAACTCAATCCAACTGAATTTTTTGAAATCTACACTGACTCACAACACAAGAATCAATCAAATCTCACAACTTTTATATAGAAAACTTCGCATTCGGAGTGATAAAAAGAAATACAGTATATTTTCATGTGTTGTAAGTATTTATTCAAATATATAAATTATTAGATACACTATCAATTATATTGATATAACAGTCGTAATACTTGAACACTTAAAACGTAATGTAGGTTCTACACTGGTAATTAGCTGAAAATAAAATTCAAATGGGATGAATCTACTTGATGGATTGACAGCAAATTATCAATGTTGAATATTAACTAAAATTCAAACACTTGAACTTTTGATTTACACTTTTATTGACTACATAGCATGACGCGTTTTGTCGTTACAAACGACTTCTTCAGATGCTACTAGAATACTGAGTAACAACAAAACAGTTATAAATAAAAAGGAAACTTTAGTATTCTATGAATCTGGGTTTTACCGAAGATATACCATTCTCAATAGCAAAAGAGAAGATAAGTCTAGTGTTTACCAATTGAATTGTGGCAATTGTTCAGGTACATATACATATAGGTGAAACAAGCATGAATTTCGGCACCAGAATCCATGAACATAAAAACAGTTTCACATATAATGAATGCAATTCGAATTATTCGAAATCTGAAAATTGTGGAAACTGTGGAAAACCTTTTGAGTTTTTCAATAATCTCAAGATACTAGAAGCTCGCATTGTCCATCAATTTAGTCAAAGAGGTCGTAGATTAAATTTTACCAAGTACATAATAAATAATGATTTCCTCAAATTATTTGGGGGCTACTGACCCCCCAATTCAATTTTTGCAATTCGAATTAGGCAAACCATTTATTGACGGAAAACCACAGTTTCGATACGAATTCCAAAATTTCACATAATATACAGAAAAGTAGAATGGAATAGAATAGAAAAGTAGTATAGTAGAAATGTATTTGCTTAATAACTGATACAATTGAACAGTTCACTTTTGTTAAATATTTTCAGGCAATAAAATTATATTTTTGAATTGAATATCTTCGGTAAAACTCAGACTCATAGAAACCTGAAGTTCTCTTGTTATTTATACCTGTTTTGACAAATTTGTAGGTTGAAGTGTTTGAATTCAAGCTTATATTCAATTGAAATGTATTCACATCAAGTAAACGCTCACACTTTTCAATAAATTATCAATGGTTTACTTGCGTTTTCTAAAGAATAACCTCAAGTCTTCCAGTACTGTCATGTCCAATCTGCTCCTTTTTTTATGATATTTCGCAAACGAATACGATTGTGAAGAATCCACCAAGTTCATTGAAGATTGCAAGCACATTCACCACAAGTCGTATTAATTTGAACGTCTGAACAAGCGTTGAGGACGGGACGGCTGCCATCGCAGCAACGGCAAGTCTTGGCGCCTTGTACTGAATATGGAATATGCAAGTTTTTACAAGTAACAGTCACTGAGCTTCTTGTTGATAGGAGAATACAAGCTAACTTCTCAGTTCTTCATTTTCGAAACCAAAATAATTTTCGTGGACCCCCATTTTTCATCACGCTTAACATGTAACGTTTTGAAATACTCTACACTGGTTGAAGAGATAAATGTTAAGACCGCATCGCATTGAATAGTCGTAGTTCGAGATGCACCGATGTAAGTACGCAAGATATTCCGGTTTTGAATTCATTCCGATATTGAATTTCTCGTATCGATTATAGCGATAGAATAGAATAGAATAGAATAGATCTTTATTTCTAGTTACTAAAAATAGTAAAAAGAAAATAGTGTCAAAAAAAATTTACAATTTAACCAGTATAAACCATAGATTTTCAGATCCATATGATTTTCACCCAAATCATATGGCTATAACTTAAGTAGAAATTCGTATATTGCTTTTTTGTACTTTCTGATATTCCTTTCCCTTCTGATAGATAAATCTTTCTGATTGTTATATATGATATCTTCTATCTTCATCCGTTTTGGGTGAGCTTGTAAGCGCTATATTCCCTGTAGTTGAACGGAAGTTTCAGATTAGGGTTTCATTATATCCCCTGGAGTTGAGGCTTCAGCATATCTTCTGGAGTTGAAACAGAGATTCAAATTCCACCCAATTTCGTGTGACTTTGAGGATTGGACAACTTATAGGCCTTCTGAACAAGCAGAGTACATCCGGATTATTATCCAGATTCAAGATAAGAAAGATTTTCCATTCAAATTTGTGATCTTGAAAATCAAAATATTTTCAATAGACATTTTGAATATGATCATTTAGTTTCACTTTCTATATTGTGCATAAATCAGGTGAATTTATATACGTCTCCCAAAATATAAGAGCTAGCCGGTGCAATCACCAACATTTCATAGGGGTACTCCCTACATCGTTATAAACGTAGACCTTCGTTGAGTACCCCGTGGACCCCTGATGGTCGACCTGGAGCACTCACCTACTTTCGTTGCATCGTCGTCGCATTCTGACTATCTCCGCATTTGAAAACTATTGATACTCTACAGATGCTTATTCGTTAAAAAAGCACCGAATGCTATGTGGATGAATTGCATTAGCCATAGGAAAGCTCTTACTTCAAAGTTAATGGGCTCTATACTGAGCCAAGCACCTTCTACAATGTATCATCGGTGGAGTTAACCGATTGGTGGAGTTTAGGTTCAGAAAGTTTGACTTCGCTGGTTACAAAACCGCCGGTTCTTCACTGGGCCAGATTTTTCAGAAAAACTGGCATTTTTGTGAGATATATCTGAGAAACTGAATTCAAAAGAATCTGCAATGAGCATTAAAAGTAACCAAAGTGTAAAAAAAATTTTGAATTAAATTGAATTAAACTCTTGGCTCAATGTTTCACGATTATATATAAACACAACAATTAGTCATCATGTTTAGAACGTGAGCTCATTTTCAAGACTGGGTTGTCATTCCAGATTCCCTTCCACAATTGTATGAATATGCGACATTGAATAAACTGATTGTTTCACCAGATCGTACGGGCTTTTTCACGGAACGCCTTTCAAAACTTATTGAATGGTTTTTCACTCACAAGCTCCGCAAGCATTCACATCACAAGAGGAATCTCTTTGAATTCTCTTACAACATCCGCTCCAAACATTTTATTCACTAGTTCCGATTTGGTGGAGAATTTTGGTAATACGTTCAAAATGGATAATTGATATCCATGGTGTGGAGATCACTAAGTTTTCTTGCCACATTGTTTCGATGGAGTAACTATGTCACTTTTTTGACTTAGTTTTTCTTGTTCTCTCTTCCAATATGAATACTTGAGAATGTAATACTGAATTGAATTTCATATTGTGGATATTTTCAATTCATCCATTAAATTTTGAATATTATTTTATATTTCTCTTATATTACTTATTTCATTTGAAATCAGAAATTAATATTACTGCGAAAGTGACAGAAAAAGACTGGGAACCTTTGTTATAAATTTGCGGTAAGTTATTTTAGGATGCCTAATGGTACTCATACTCATAACTAGGTAATCATTCCCGGAAAAGCCTACTAAGGTGCTATTTGGCAGCGTCAACTCATCTTGAGACAATGAACCTTTTTGGAAACTCCTTAACAAAGGTTATATTTATGTTCAAAAGAAGTGACGTTTTCCTGAATGTATATAATGGGTTTTGACAGTTATTAAACGAACTAGTTTTTATATTCGAAAATAATCCAGATTTGCAATAAATTGGCAGTTAATGTTGATTATATCCCAATCACCTCATCCATCGCAATTTGGAATACCAATATATGTGGGATGTTTATTTCAATTGAATAAATGTTGCTTCTAAATTTTTCATCTGAGTACTAATAGCGTGCTTTTCAAGACATTAGATTTATTTTCGTACAAGCTGGCCTCGTCTAAGGAGCAGATTTCATTTCAACTGTTGAGATGAAGGATCATGTCATCATGCGAATTAATTGAAAGCCAGAACGCTTTCTTTAATACTTTTAAGATCTCGAGATTTTTCGCTTTTTGAACTATATGTAAGTTCATTCATTTAAAAGATAAATGAATTATAAAAATTAATGAAGTTTCTGATTATGAAATGATTCACTTTTTCTCTCAATATGTGATCGAAGATAAAAATTTCAATGGCAAGAAATTTAGGAAAGAGGTTTTCTCAGTGAAAAAGATTTGTCTCTTTCTATGTAAGGATTAGGTTACCTTTTTAATCCAATAATTTTTCAACCTACATATCTGTTTAGTTACACTATTAACACAGGTGACTTTCTCTCTTACTCAATCAAGTTTCCTACTTTCATTGTTAAACGAAATGTTTTCCAAAGTCGTTTTATGTTTCTGTATGTAGAAAAATGTCTGCATTATCAACGCTCTCATGCTGGCTTCATTTTTGTTTATTTTACATTATTCGATAACACATATAAATCAATCGACAACTTGGAAGTTGTTTATTCTCATTATTGAATAATAAATAAAAGAGAATTATTTATAAAATTCAATGAACGATGAATCAACTCTATGATAGTTCATATTTAAATGAGAGATAATAAGATATACTTGTCGCAAAATTTCTAACTGAACAATAATTCTTTTTTCGACTAGTTTCGCCTTTTCGGGTATTATCAAGAATGACATTATTGATTATGCCGTAAATAGCGAAATTAGTCCAATAAAGAATTGTTCAGTTAGTGATTATTACACAAGTTTATCTTATTATCTCTTACAGGATTATTCATTATCCAAGATCGACCATGTCCGGTCATTTCCGAATTTTGGTTTCGCCGTTTTGATGTTTCTTGAAAGTTTTTGAAAAGGTCACTCTCTCAGATATTCAAGTTCAATATTTCTGGTTTTTGAATTTCGATATGTTTTCGTACTGAACATATATATTTGTCTTTGCCAATTTGAGGTTCGAAACAACCTCGAATGGGGTGTTTCAAGGATTCAAAATAAAGCATTGATTCCAAAATATATCAAACAAGGATTCAAAATATACATCGAAAGGTTCTCTGCAGAAAACATAAACAAAAGTTAGCTGAAAGCTATCGGTATTTATCCCTTGGTAAGGGACTGAAATATTGTGACCTATTTCAGAGGAATTTCTATTTTTCCTGCTCTTTCAATCAACAGGTTCGTACAACTCGAACTAGAAAACGCAGTTCTGAAGTGAACCAATAACATCGAAACATGTGTTCCGGGCCCAGAAAGTGCTTTTCAACAATGCAGCTGGTTTCGTTTGCGGCTGTACGGAGAGCTCACGCTTTTTTTATATATATATATATATATATATATATATATATATATATATATATATATATATACATATATATATACATATATATATATATATATATATATATATATATATATATATATATATATATATATATATATATATATATATATATATATATATATATATATATATATATATATATATATATATATATATATAATTAAAAAGGTTGATACAGGTTTGAAAATATAAAAGGAAAAATTTACGGTATTTACCTGCAATTTAGTTGTTTGTTTTTGTGACAGCCGTTTACAAATGTTTCAAGCTAATTGGTTATCATCAGAATGGCGTAGTTCAACTTATTAGGTTTTCAAGCTTGGATGTTGATTAAAGAAAACGCAGAACAAAACAAAACACAAAATTCCACGTCAGGAATCAACATCTTTGTGGTTTAAATTGAGTATCTTCGACTGGAGTTCTATTCAACTCTGTTTTGAAGACTAGATCAATGAACTGGATGACTGGATCAATTTTCATACCTGTATCAACCTTTTTAATTTCATCTTGCTGTCGATACAAAATTTCCAGAAGGTAACAATATCGTATCGTATAGGTAGACATTGATCCACTCTTCGAAACAGAGTCGAATAGAACTCCAATCAATGATACTCAATTTAAACCACAAAGATGTCGATTCCTCAAGTAGAATTTTGTGTTTTGTTTTGTTCTGTGTTTTCTTTAATCAACATTCAAGTTTGATTCAACACCTAATAACTTGAACTACTCCGTACATATTTTGGATAATTATATAAATGTGTTATTATATGTATGTATATATGTATTTATATATAAATCAAACTCATAAGAAACGTTTCGATATATCTTTAGTAATTCATAAAATTCAATTATTCATTAGTTTTGACAAATTTGTGATAAACAACGAAACGTCAACGAAAATGAAATTTTTAACATTGAAATAAGCCTGTTATTGCTGAAAAAATTGAAAATATATAAACACATATATATATATATATATATATATATATATATATATATATATATATATATATATATATATATATATATATATATATATATATATATATATTATATATATTATATATATATATATATATATATATATATATATATATATATATATATATATATATATATATATATTTATATATTATATATATATATATATATATATATATATATATATATATATATATATATATATATATATATATATATATGATGGGTACTCAATACAAGTCTCTAGTCATATTTCTGCGTTCCTGTTATAGTTTTTTCCTTATCAATTCTCAAGGTTGAAAGGCATCATAAAATACTTACCGGAACCCTTGACTGTATTCTTAAATCAGCAGGAATGAATTGACTGCACCAAAAATCTGAAAAACAAATTCCCTGTCAAAGCCAATACTTTGCAAACCATACATTTTTAAAATTTTCTTCCATTCATAAATTTTCGACTTAACGTCTTGTTTATTGTATTTGGCTGACATATGAAGAATAATTCTTCAATCATAATTACTCTGATTCATTTCAATTTCAGCAAAATACTTCTTATACGAGTACAGGCAGATGGAAGATGATAAGAATCGATTTGTACTGTTGAAATATGAAGAGACCAAGAACCCAATTATGATCGACGTTAAAAATGATGACAATGAATATGCTCGAATGAGTAAATGTTTTCATAAATATATCTAGTTTGAAGAATAGAAGATGTTCATTTCAGTAATAGCAGAGCCGAAATTTCAGATACAAAATTCCAGTAAATTACAGTTTCATTCTAGGAGTATAAATTCTTCATTTCTTTAGAATAAATATATTTCATTATTTGAGAATATTTCAAAACGAATAATTTTTATTATTTCGACGTATTATTAGTTCCATAACTTCGAATCTCAGTTCTTCATTCCTCATACAATATATCAATAAGAAAAAGTATCAAAAATATAGAAAATAACATATTTAATATTATTCCTGCATGAGATTGATGGCATGAGCCTTGGATATTTCTATAGATATTCCACAGGGCTCTATCTGAGACATCTCCTTTTCATTCTGTACACGCATAATTTTAAAAATGCCCTACATAATTGTAATGTTCATTTCTATGCAGGCGACACTCAGTTGTATCATAGTTTTCATTCTGAAAATATCGATGACGGTATCACAAAGATAAATGAAGACCTCGATAGAGTCGCGGAAATATCGCTCATGCATAAGCTAAGGATAAACGCAAGTAAATCTCAAGCCCTTTTTTTCGGTAGTGATGGGATCTGTAATAGCTTACGAGAAACTGTCAGAATTTCTATTAAATCGGAAGATATACCAAATGTGTTCTGTGTTCTCAATCTAGGACTTAAAATGGACAATTCTTTTCGATTTCGGACTCATAGATCTGGCTGTACCCAGAAAGCTATGTGCGGTTTGCGCTTGCTATACCCACATAGAGGTTTTTTTTTCACAGGAACTTAAAATTTCACTCTGCAACGCCTTAGTTTTGTCGGCTTTCACTTCCTGTTCGCAGGTATTTTTTCCATGTTTGGACCAAAGTTCACTACACAGAATAAAGAAAGTTCAATATAGTTGTTTGCGTTTCATTTATGGGTTGAGAAAATTCGATAGAATAAGTCACAAATTGAGGGATGCGAGATGGCTGAACATGCACGATAGATTCAAATTGGCTGCTTTGGTTTTATATCAATATAGTGAGAACTAGAAAACCACCATACCTCTATAGGAAAATTAGATTCTGGACCGACGTGCATACTTTGAATACAAGAAACAAGGGACTCATATCACCTCCTACACATCGGTTGGCCAAATTTGGGAGATCTTTTTCATATTCTGTCTACAGATATTATAATCAGTGTATTTCACCATCCTTCCAAGCTTTGACTACGTCTGTATTTAAAAGAAAAATTTGGGAGTATCTTTTTGAAAATCAATAACATTTTCTTACATACTACGATATCTGTAGTCTCTACAATAACTGTATCTCTATTTGTATTTTGTTAAAATTTTTAATTTCTCTCACATAATTAGAAAACTTTACGCCAATTTTTCAATTGTTATACTTTTGAATATCAATAACACTATTTCACTCACTGGGACAACTGTACCTCAATTTGAAAATCATTTTTTTTTGTACAGCAATCTGTAAACTGTTATCTGCTTATGAATGGTTATATTTAGTTCATTTATAGCTGAACTTTTTATATTTAATTCAGTTATGCATTTGATTTTTTCAGTTTTTTTTTATGTTTGGATATATCAATTGTTTTTGAAAAAAAAAATTTATCAGAGTTTGAGTGGCAGAACAGAGATATCGTTGCAAACCATCTGAACTCCGCCCTGAGATTGTGTTTACGTTGCTTCATGATGCTTTGAGAGTTGATGAATTTGTCTTATTTTTGATACATTTTTGCTGTTATGAAATGATTGTATATTTGAATAAAGCCCTCTTATTATTATTATTATTATCATTAAATATGTTCTTCTAAGAAACATTCTTACTACATAAGTTTGTGTAAAATTATTTTGTGAAATTAGACCTATTTCTTTTAAATCCATTCAATATTGACATTGCCCAACAGAAGAACATCAAATATTACAATTTCTAACCACTGAAAAAAATAATTTGTAACACCAAAAAAAATTTATTTTATTATAATTTATTTTTTCAAAAAACCTCTCTTGTGAAAAATCTTACCGTGGAAGAATTTTTCAAGATCGAAAAAACTTTATGAGAGTACATAAATATTACAAATATTCGAAATCGCAGAATACTACAGTGACATCGAATAAATACTAAATTTCGTATACCTAGAAAAAAATGTTTTTGGAGCTTGAAGAAACCACCAATACAAAGACATTTCAGACGCAACATAAGAACTGAAAGGAAAGGAGAACATTGCTTGAATTCATTGAAGTTTATTTACAAGTTTCAATTTAAGCTCAAAGCATCACTATATAGAAATTGCTCTTCAAATCCTATACATGAATAATTATAGATAGAAGTTCTCTCTTCTTGAATTTTTCCTTGCCTGAATAACGTGTTCCTCTGAAAATGTACAAATGTCCGATATTCTTGTGGCTGTTATCATTTATTTGTTCCGACAAAACTCTCCCCAGTTTTCAGCAAAACACGATCACGTCAGTCGGACTATTCGTATGGAATATCCCACAAATATTTTATTGGCGATAAAGTATCAGTTTTCTGTCATTTCTTCAGTAAACATATTGATGCTCATTCATGATTGGGAAAAAGTCCACTCCCAGAAATTCGTATTGGTTTTTGTATTCCGTGTTCACATCAAATACCTACAGAGTGACGTTTCCAGGTTAATTGATTATATTTCGAAATGGTCGTCTAATTCATTAGCAACTTTTACTGCGATGCGTATTGACAGTAACGAACTGAGTTTATATCAAATGTCTGGATCGCAGACAATTTATGAGTACAATCTTTCACACCTAATGAAATAGCTTCATGGAAATTGACATCCACATCTGTAGGACGTTGTACATATGAGCATTATATATGTATATATATATATATATATATATATAATGTATCAATATTTTAATAGTGGAAATTGAGAATTGAAATTACATTTCAAAAGTTCTCGAATTCGACTGGGATTTGAACCCAGGTCTTCAGGTTTACGCCCCACTTCTTTAGGCCGATAAAGTCCGAGGTTGACACTCTGAGATGCAACTTCAATTCATATCTAACAACTCATTTATTCGTTAAGCTAGTTATTCGCTCGGATTGTCGTCTCCGATATTTGCAGGCGAAAGTGAGTGACATCTACCCATTCTCCCAGATGTATTAATTTTTGAGCAAAACAATGATAAATATACTACAGTAATTTTTCTTATTAACCAATCACATGCGGTCATGAATAATGTATTAATATTTTTATAGTGAAAATTGAGAATTGAAATTATATTTCAAAAGTTTTCGAACTAGACTGGGATTAGAACCCAGGTCTTCAGGTCGTCCAATAACTAGCTTGAAGAATAAAAGAGTTGTTAGATATAAATTGAAGTTGCGTCTGAAAGTGCAGACCTCGGTAGCTTAGCGGTCCAAAACAGTGGAGCGTAATTAAAATATGTAAATATAATGATAATGCACAAATAAAATATAAAAAAAAAAAATAATTACCTAAAGGCAAAGCGATCATCTACACATATATGATCCCTCATATATATATATCAAGATGATATTTGTCAAAAACGAAGTAAATGTACAGTAAAACTAATAAGTAGGAACTGTGGAAATTTTAAGATTGTAATGAAAAATGAATTATGTATTTAGTTTGAGATATATAATGTTAAATTTTTGCATAACTCATGTATTATATACGTATTGTTAATATTTGTAAATAAAGATTTGTTAATTAAAGAAAAAAGTGGAGCGTAAACCTGAAAACTTGTTTCGAATCCCAGTCGAGGTCGAAAACTTTAGATGTGTAATTTCAATTTTCACTATAAAAATTTTAATACATTATTCATGTCCGCACGTGGTTGGTTAACACGAAAAATTACTGTAGTATATTTATCATTGTTCCTAAAAGAAAAATTAATACATCTGGGAGGATGGGTGCTTGTCACTCACTTTCGCCTGCAAGTATCGTCAATCCGAGCTTCGAATAACTAGCTTGACGAATAAAAGAGTTGTTAGACATGAATTGAAGTTGCATCTCAAACTGTAGACCTCGGTAACTTAGCGGTCCAAAGCAGTGGGGCATAAACCTGAAGCAGAATCTCAGTCGAGTTCGAAAACTTTTGAAATGTGATTTCAATTCTCAATTTTCACGATATATATATATATATATATATATATATATATATATATATATTTGTATACATATATATCTTTTTTTGAATGTCTTCGGTAAAACTCAGAGTCATAGAATCCTAAAATTCCCTTGATATTTATACCTGTTTTTCGAATTTGTTGTTACTATTCTTTTAGCATCTGAAGAAGTCGTTCGTAACGACAAAACGCGTCATGATTATCAATAAAGTATAAATCAAAAGTTCAACTGTTTGAATTGTTTGAAAAATTTCAGTTTATATTCAGTTTTTCAATATTTTCAAAATATTAGAAGCTCGAATTTTTAATCGAGTTGTGCAACGAGGTCATAGACCAGATTTTACAAAGGATAATATTACAAATATTTTCCTGAAATGATTAGGAGGTGGAGCACCCACCGCCAATCGAATAATCGAGCGAACTTGGGCCTCTTCAGACCTCATGGAGTCGCCGCCACTGAGTGCCATAAAATGTTATTGAAAGTCTATGAAGTATGAAATGTTAATGTCTATGAAGATCAAATTTTCTGTAAAGCATTTTACAATTTTCAGTGATTTCTGAGGAAATAACTTCAAAAAATATTCATGAAGAGGAATATACCTATACATTAATGATTTAACCTATAAACTTCTGCAATGATTCGTATGCATATCTAAATTCAAATTGAATTGTGATAGCCTGAAGAAGCATTAATAATGTTGTGAGAATCCTCACAATTTTTTCGATATGTGCGATATTCCTATATTTACCAGGAAATAATAGAGAAGGAAGCTCAAATTTGTAAAACAAATTGATCAAGTGGATAGCAATACTTTGTTTAATTGAATGCAGGAAGACGTATGTATGTATACAATCATCATGTTTTTTCTGACGCGGTCTATTTGTTCGACTTCTTTCCAAAGAATTCACTTCAGTTATACCAACTGACTATAATGTATTACTGCAAGTTTATACTTTTCATATTTATATTTGATTAACTATTGGAAGTTCTCTTGAATATTAATATTTGATTAACTATTGGGGAAGATCCTTCTGGTTCATAAATTTTTTTTCTTCATAAACGTTTCGAAGTGTTACCCTATTTTCAAACGATAATAATAATAAGTTCCCCATTCTCAACAGGTACAATACCCAATTACAGAAAATAATAACATAATGTGGAGTTCAAAATAACTAAATAATCAAAATGAGAGAGATATATAACACAAAGCTCAATCTGATCTAAAAAAACTGAAATAGTAACTTATAATTAAATGGTAGCATTTAATGAAATATTACAACGAACTCAATCTAAATCAATTCATTTTAGTCAATTTTCTTTGTTCACATCACTCCTGATAATAAATTCTATGGAGTCAAAGTGAATGTCAGAATTATTGGCAACTCTATTGAATGTGGACTCCATAATGCAAATGGGGGATTGTAAATTACAGATCAGATTACATGTGAATGAATGCATTAATTCAGAAGTTTATGTGTACCATTTCTCACTAAGACGGTACTTTGGTAGTTTTGGTAAGGTACTCGTATTTAGGAAGTGTATGTAACTTTCTGGACACCTCTCCGTTTCCAGTGAGCCTGTTGAATTTGTACCAGTCACAAATGTATTGATGATATTTAGAAGTTAAGTTATTCATCACATAGTTTGTATCTATATTTGATTGGGTAGGCGAGGTAGAATAGTATAATATTGAAGGAATCTCTCAAAAATGTTATAGATCAGTTATGTACAATTCCAGTTCGGTTTTTATAATCGATTTCCTCAATACGGCGAAGACCATCATCAAAATGATGTGTAAATTGAAAAATTATATTTGTTTTCAATAGAAGGAAAATGATGCTCCTAATGATTATAGTGATTGTACTCTTTTTAATATTCGAAACAAATTTGAAAGCCTTTGAAAAATATATCTCACATTGAAGTTCAAAATTTATTTGAGTAAGGTCCACAATTTTAGTCATAGTAAAAGATTCATAATTTCTCTGTATTTAGGTTTTCCTTGTCCTTTTCCGTTGAGTGAAACGCCCACTTTCCTCGTTGGGATAGGTCGAAAGAAAAAATATTGCAGACAATTCTTCAATTCTGGAACGTTTGTTTTCGTAGTTGGATTCTCGGACACCATTTCAGGTAGAGGTGCAGGTTTCGACAAATTATCAGATATTGAGCTCTATTATGAGATTGAAAATAGGCAATGTCTATGAGCAGTTTCATAAGCAGCTTTTCAGTAATATTTCCTCAATATAGTGATTCTACTGCAAGCTTGATGAGAACAACAGAAAAGTGGATTATTTCAACTCAACTCGAAGATTTTATTAATGGAAAGCCTGCAATGGAATACTCTTTCAATTATGACCAAGAAAGGTTGTTTCGAACAATATATGTTATTTAACGTAGACATAGGTCTGATGAGTTGAACATGGCTAAGGACTAGTAAATACATATGTGATATATATAATATATAAATGAATTGCTGTTCGTAGTCTCGCCAAAACTCGAGAACGGCTGGACCGATTTGGCTAATTTTGGTCTCGAATTATTTGTGGAAGTCCAGAGAAGGTTTAAAAGGTGAATGAATATGAGCATGCTCGGAATTGAATGAAAACAACACTTTTGTTTTTCCTTTGATGTGTCCCCCGTCGTTCAGAAATCAAATTTATTGAATAGTTTCAAATAAATCTATAAAATAAAAATTAATTGCTGTTCGTAAGTCTCGCTAAAACTCTAGAGTGGCTGGACCGATTTCGCTTATTTTGTTCTTGAATTATCTGTTGAAATCCAGAAAATATTTAGAAGGTGAAATATGAAAATGCTCGGAATTAAATATGTGTCCACCGTCGTTCAGAAATCACATTGAAAGAATAGTTTGAAATGAATAACAAATTAGAATTTTCATATCTTTCTTACTACATAGTTATACTTAGGGGGTAAAAAATGAACTTAATTTCAGCTAACTACAGTTGTTAACTATCTACCAGATTATTTCTATGTAGATTGATAAATCCTATGGTTTGTCACAAATTGAATTTCTGAAAGCCACCATAATATTTGACATTTGACAACCAACTAATATATCGATCTATCCTCTATGACAAAGAGTCTATGTCGATCGATACCTCATTCAAAGAGTGCATCCTTCTATCTTAGTGAGTGGCGATTACCGCTACGTGCGCGAGAACTTTCTTTACTTCGGTGATCCTTTGTGATAGTGACCTTTCAAGTTATGTGCTCATTTTTTGTTGACCTTTTGTGATAGTGACAATTTGTGAGCAACGTATAATGAAATTAAACTATTCCGTAGACGCAGTGCTCCTGTGATTCTGGGGCTGGATTTCACTATGATCCGGCAATAGATTATTTTGCTGACAAATCGGTAACAATTGGGGAAAAGACAATAATTTGTAGATATTATAAGGCGATAAAATAGAGCGGTGAATCTATTTCAGGATTGGAAATTATTCTACGCACTTCTTGGCCAACATTCAGAAATATAACAGCTGTTTCCAGATGACTTCAGTTGGCGCTACACATATTATACAGGACAATTTCATGCCCACTTTGAAGTTATTATACCCAAATATTTTTTATAATATTCAAGTTGTATTGAAATATATATCGGAAATAATTATTAGACAAATCTTCAAAATTTAAGGACAAATTTATCAATTACTGAGAGGGCGCTGTTACCACTGCCAGATGCAGATCATCAATTTTTAGACATTTATTTTATGGGCAATTCAGATGCGAAGTTGATAAGTGTTGTGCTCGCAATAGTGAAGAGAACCATTGTCTAAGAATTACAAATTGATCATAAGACAACAATTCAAGTTTAAATAGCATTGGATCAGATATGCAACAGCACGTGTAATTAATCGAAAATAATAATAAAACTTCATTCATATCGAGCATTTTTTTTTATGAATTACAGATTCCTTCTGTTTGTTTTATGTTTATTTTATACAGAAGTTTAGGTCTTTTATTTATCGATTGAGACAGTACGAAGTCTGCCGGGTCAGCTAGTAATGGAATGAAATATTGGACGTAATGACAGATCGGAAGGAAAAGGTGGTGTAGCAATAATTACGAAAAACGAGAACTTCAGTTTCATTTGAGGAGATAAAGCTTCCTCAGATCCTAGATATTGAAGAAGTGGGTCAATCGTTTCAGCTTGTGTTATTTAGTGTGCGTTTATTCTATTTTATGTGTTAGTGAGTCGGTTTATTCAGGTAATATCCAACAAAAATAGTCGAAGTGTATATTGAAAACTTTTTTCAGTTGTATGGAATAAAAACTATTATTGGTGGCGATAATTGATTTTGATTTATATTATCCTGCTTGGGTGTCAACATATGATTGTTTCGTCCGTTTCGAGTTTCTGCCATCAACTCAGACAAAAAGACTCATTCATATTGAACTCCTATTTCCAGGAAAAACATATCATCAGTACACATGAAAATGACCAATTGAAGGTAATCTCTGTCGACACATTAGTTTGTTGAGAAAGGAACCACACAATCAGCTCACTTTGTCATGAATTTTTGATAAATTATCAAAAACTGGAAGAGTAGATTTCAGTAGAACTTCCAGACTATACGACACTATAAAATGTAACTGCTACAAATTTTCTCTAGGAGGGGAAGAATACTATGATATTCTAGATGACACGACAGCAGCTAGCTTTGATAGTTTTAGACAAAAGTCCATATGAGCAATTCATTCATGATAACTGCGGTATAATCTCTATATATAAAAATGAATTGCTGTTCGTTAGTTTCGCTGAAACTCGAGACTGGCCGGACCGATTTGGCTAATTTTGGTCTCGAATTATTTGTGAAAATCCAGAGAAGGTTTGAAAGGTGAATAAATATGAGCATGCTCGGAATTAAATGAAAACAACACTTTTGTTTTTCCTTTGGTGTGTCCTCGTCGTTCAGAATTCAAATTTATAGAATAGTTTCAAATGAATCTATAATATAAAAATTAATTGCTGTTCGTAAGTCTCGCTAAAACTCCAGAGCGGCTGGACCTATTTCGCTATATTTGGTCTTGAATTATTTTTTGAAGTCCAGAGAAGATTTAGAAGGTGAATAAATATGAAAATGCTCGGAATTAAATATGTGTCCCGCATAGTTCTGAAATCAAATTGAGAGAATAGTTTAAAATGAATAACCGATTAGAATTTTCGTCTTTCTTACTACATATTCATTCTTAGGGGGTAAAAAATGAACAAAATTTTATCTAACTACAGTTGTTAACTATCTATCAAATTATTTTTATGTGGATTGGTGAATCCTAAGGTTTGTCACAAATTGAATTTCTGAAAGTTACCATTATATTTGACATTTGACAACCAACAAATATATCGATCTATCCTCTATAACATAGAGTCTATGTCGATCGATAACTCATACAAAAAGTGCATCCTTCTATCTTAGTGAGTGGCGATTACCGCTACATGCGCTAGAACTTTCTTTACTTCGGTAATCCTTTGTGATAGTTAGGTGCTCTTTTTTGTTGACCTTTTGAGATAGTGACAATTTACCTCTTAGTGCGTGAGAACTTTTTTCACTTTGATTGATTACAATTTACGATGCCGAGGAGAGGACGACCTGACTTTGTGGCAATCAATTAAATGTGCGAAGAGCTACCTAACGATATATTATATAACATAATGAATTGAAACATTTGGATTGAGTTTCACTGGGTGAAACTTAACAACTCTACTTACGAGTATGTTCCGGGCGGTTATCCCATTATTAAGAGTAATAACTTAATCTCTGAATCAATTTTGAAATTGACGAAATATCAAAATGCATCATTTCTATTCGGAAATTAATGATTATTATTTCAAGTAGAAATTATGCTTTCTGAAATTTCAAAATTATTTCAGAAATCGAGGAAGTCCTGATTTAATTTTAAAATGAATTGAAATCAGGAATTTACAATTAGAAATAATATTCATTTTACGGCAATTCGAAAATTAAATCAGAAATTTTGGTATTATTCATCATGAGGGACTAACAACTCGAAACATATATAGAGTTGATAGTGTTTCAATTTCAATTTATTTTTAATATACTGCAACTCAACGGCTGGATCGACTTGAGTGAATTTTTGTATATGCATTCACTCGTTCATCCTAATAGCTTGGAATGTCATGGCAGGACAACGTCTGCCGGGTCCGCTACAAAGTTTATATAATCAAATTTCGATAATTTTTAACGGATTGTGAGGTGTCCAAGAAAGCGGAAAATTCAAACATATGAACATTTTTTGTTATCTTCATGATTTATTGTAATAAAGAAAGTTTGATCAGATCGTATCCTATTGATTGAAAGAATGGTTATATTGCTAATGATCAAGTGGAATAGGTTGTTTTCTTCTCCATGTTATTATATTAGATAATTGTCTAATTCTACATCGGCAATTATTGTCTTCATTTTCTTCTTCTTGCAGAATTTCTGTTGTCTGTTCTAAGAGAAGGGACGCAATGATTGTCTCTTCATTATAATCGTAAATGTCTTCATCAGTTGTATTTTTTTCGATATTAGAGCAAGTCTGACCCTGAGAATTTGTGGATACTGGTGAACAAAATAATCCCACGTTTTGACAGCCACAATTTTTACTGCATTACGTCTTACTTTTACAAAAAATAGTATTAAACAGTTTTTCTGTAGCAGTCGGGAGTAAAGTTTTAATTAGCTCCAAATAATTATCTGTCAATTTCCAACCCAATACTTTTTGGTCCAGCTCATTGCCTCACCACACTTGAACTTGATAGTACACACGACACAAGTGTGGAAAGGCAGAATCAGATGTTGGAGGCAGACAAGACAACTGTACTGTTTCATTATTCCATGCAGATTTTACAAATGTTGAATATCTATATTCGTAAATGGAATCAATTTTTTTCAGAGCACCATACATTGCAAGAAGAAAACGAATTTCATTTGTAACGATGTCGTGTGGAGGAGAGCCAATCTTTGTAAATACTTGTGCGCAATCAATTAAAGTATTACGTTTTTCGCACAATTCAAATACCTCTTTCGAAAATTATATAACAACTAGTTATTGAATGTAAAAATGAAATATGATTTTGACATTTAGGATATGCAGTCAGACTTTGTGATGAATAAATTATTGATTGTACTTGGGCTTTTCCAGGTTTCAAAAAGTAAATAATTTTATCATTTAGAGTCCGTAGAGTCAGTAACATCAACGAATTAACAGCTTCACCAACAAAGACAGTTGCACTTGAACTTTTATATTGTTCTATTACTGTTTCAATTATAAGGACATCAGCATCATTATCAGTTTGTTTTATTGGAACACCAGTAGCTGTAAATTGTTCCCATAACATTGAAATGAACCTATTGTGAGTATTTGGAAGAAATTGTTGTCGGTTTGTTGGAACTTTCATAGAAGGTCCAAAAACAATATCAACCGGGGAAGATGTTTTTTAAGTCCGACATCGTTGTTCTGCAGCTTTAATATTTTTATTAAATATTAAATTTCATAAATTCAAGTGTAGATACATTTTTCGTATAAATTTTAAGAAGGAACTTCTGCACTTTCTTCTTTTCAGCTTCTTCATTTGCTTCATCGCCGCAAAATAGACAAAATCTCAAAATTGAAATCTGGCACACTTACTCGAACTCTAGTATGTGATGGGCTTATCGTGAATGTACTACCTTGCTCGGTCTCGCACTGACTTTTAGCTGGAATAATACTACTCTTTCGAGAACTACACTGCACGTAGACAACCACTGACATTTTGTTTAAAATATTTTTTAAAATGAATTAGGGACTGAATTCAAGAGAAATGAAAAATATTAATTTTTTACTTTCGACCTTGAATAAATTTTTTTGCGGGAGTAGGATCGAATGGGATTTTTGACAATTCCGCTGCCCATTTTCAGCTCTATGCGATTTTTGACTAAGTTATGACTTATTTCTGTCCATTTTGACTGGATTATTTTTCGAGAAGTCACCATTGTACATGGCAGTTAAACCGTGTAATTTACTTCCTATATCTTTGAGGAGGGAACAAAGTCTACTGCGTTTTAGAAAATATACCATCGAATACTTGTTGCGGAAGTATTTCTATAGCTTCAACTTTAAATACTAACTAGGAGAATAATTATTTATGTGTTGTATTATCTTCGATATTCCATTTATTCTTAGTCACAATATTCTGATAATTTTTAACTGACGTTGCTGTTTTTTTATGGTCTTGTTGACAATGAAGTTAATATTATTATTATTATCATTTTTTTTTCAAGTTAAATTCGTAAGGTGTTCGTTTAGCACTTTCGGATCTACACCGGTTGTTGATATTACAAGTGAACTTATATAAACTTATTATTATTATTGTTGTAAGTATTATTATTATTATCATCATTATCAGTATCATTATTATGATTATTATTATTATTATCATTGATTTGTCTCCAGTTTTTCTCAGCTCTGTCACTGGTTTCCAAGTTGAATGGCGGGGCTAGACCTGAGCAACTCAACAATATGTGGGTTACTTTATCCTTGCAGGAATTTCCTGATTATGTGACATGTCTTCAGCAGCACAGCTTTTTGCATCTTCATATACAATCTCGGGTCTAAGTTCAGCTTCGTAAGGTGTTCGTGTAGCACTTTCGGAACTACACCGGTTATCGATAATACAAGTCGATATATGTATCTTATTATATTATCTCTTGATGTATACGCATTTATATCCCACATACTAAGTATCTCACACTTAAGGTCCGTATATTTCCTGATTTTTTCCTGAATGGTGTTCATCAAGTTGTGAGTGTAAGGTACCTCTATGTCTATCAGGTGGGCTTTCTTATTGTTATTTTGTCCAAAAGAACTATGTCTGGTCTATTATTATGTAACGTGCGGTCTGTGAAGATAGTTCGCTCATAATTTATTTTGTAATTGCTGTTCTCTAACACCAGCTTAGCTTTGTATTTATAGTAAGGTGTTATATTTTTTGTCAAGAGTCTGGACATCACAGCTAGGTTTTAATGGACTATGCAAGCTACTTAGTTGTGCCTATGAGTATAGTCGTTTCGAGCAAGAGATGTGCAGCCTTCAGTTATGTGTTGAATGTTTTCAGTCTTTTCCTGGCATTTTCTGCATCTGTCGTCAACTACAGTTTGGTCTTCTATAATGTATTTCTTGTAGCTGTTGGTATTAATCACCTGATCCTGGATAGCTCACATGAATCCTGCAGTTTCTGGAAACAGATCACCAATCTTGAGCCAAGCGTTCGACTTCGTTTTATCGACATACGGCCATTCAAGATCCCGAGCATACCTTCCATGCAGCACCCTGCTTTTCCACAGGTTTATTTTTACTCTGCAGTTTGAATGCATTCATTTCGCTGTGGAAGTAGACTGTTATTTTTATTATTATTATTATTATTATTATTATTATTATTATTATTATTATTATTATTATTATTATTATTATTATTATTATTATTATTATTATTATTATTATTATTTTAATTATTATTATTATTATTATTATTATTATTATTATTATTATTATTATTATTATTATTATTATTTAATGAGATTGAATTCTCGCTTAACTCTTGGTGAAACATAATTGAATATTAAAATAAATTAAACTCTTGGCTTAATGTTTCACGATTTATTTAACAATATGTATAGTCAACATTCGAGCGTTAGCTCATTTTCAAGACTGAAAATCTTGATCTTCAGTCTTGAAAATGAGCTAACGCTCGAAACATGTTGACTATACATATTGTTAAATAAATCGTGAAACATTAAGCCAAGAGTTTAATTTATTTTAATATTATTATTATTATTATTATTATTATTATTATTATTATTATTATTATCATTATTATCATTATTATTATTATTATTATCATTATTATTATTATTATTATTATTATTATTATTATTATTATTATTATTATTATTATTATTCTCATTATAATTATCATTATCAGCATTAATGAAGTGTGGGTTTCTGCAGCACTTCAAAACTTTGTTAAGAACAAATCTTTAGGCGTAAGGATTTTAACAGTCAAATCCTGTTTATCCTTTTATCTTTACCTTCTTATCGTTTCGTATCCCTTAACTTTCTATTGATATATAGTGAATAGTGGATTAGTTTTGGTATTGTTTTTTTTTTTTCAGTTTCCTGTTACTGCTTGATACAATAACGTGATGGGCTATTATCATATCAAACGGAACTAGAGTCGCAAAATTATAAATGGAGTGCTAATAAACAAGTTATATATTCCTCTATAATTATTTATTTACTAATACATTTGTAATCGATTCGGTAAGAAAACCCAAATTAACTCAATTAGCCATTTCATACTAACTATATATTGATGAAAAATTGCCAATACTATTACGTGTAACGTGTATTCTAAAGGGTAGTTACATGTATGCAACTAATTGAATTTGAAAACGTTTCCTTTGTACGGTTATATTCAGTTAAATACAGTACACATTGAACGTTCAATAGTACTGGTATCGAAGTTCATTTGATTACAGGTCTCACAATAACACAGACCTTTCCGTTTTCCAGTGCATTATCCTATCAAAGGAGATATTTAACACAATATGGTATTACCGTGCTGATCTGAGTTCGATTAAAACCATTTGACACAGCTTGACGTTGAATAACATATACCTAACTCATGACGAATATCATTGCATATTTACGAGATGCCAGATATATCAGTATGTCAATGTCAATGCATATATATATATATATATATATATATATATATATAATATATATATATACTCTTAATATATATATATATATATATAGTAAATGAGACTCTTAATCGAAATATTTCAAATAAAATTCTCAGGGAGCTGTCTACAGAATTGTTGTAACTTTCAACCCATCACTTTCAAGAGTGAATATTAAGAGCGTGTCGAAAAGTTCATCGATCTTGTTGAATGATAATAGGATACTATTGTTTCATCATTATTATGAATCATCAGTCCATATTTAATCAATCAATCAAGAATCGATGACTTTCAAAACTAACATAGGTCCGATACCAAATTGAGGACAGTTTTACCGAGTGAAATATTCACTTAGGCTCCTTCTATCGGAGAAAGGACGTATAAACTCTCCTACCGTTCAAGATTTCTACTCATGACAACAAGAGTGAAAGTAGAAGGCTTTGTAGATATTTCATTCGAGCACTACAAAAAATTGTCCGCATGACGCGTTTCGTCGTTACAAACGACTTCTTCAGATGCTTACAGAATAACGGATTATTTTGTAAGCATCTAAAGAAGTCGTTTGTAACGACGAAACGCGTCATGCTATGTAGTCAATAAAAAGTGAATTATAAGTTCAAGTAATTGAATTTGAGTTTATATTCAATATGGCATTCAACTGTGAGGCTGTGACAAAAAGACCAACATTGACATCATTCAGCGATTTAAAAATAAAGTATTAAGGAATATTGTCAACGCTCCTTGGTTCTTTAGAAACAGTGACCTCCATATTGATTTGGATATCGAAACTGTTGATCAAGCTATTTGCCAGGAGTGATGAACAGCGACTACTTCATCACGTCAATGTCGAGGCCATCCGATTTCTGGATAATACGACACTAGTGAGAAGACTCAAGAGGACCAAACTTTTTGAGTTAGTTTAAGTAATAGTGCAAAAGCAGAGAAAAGTGCTATTAGTGTACACGTAATATTAATGTTAAATTATCATCTCGAATCTAAGAATCGATATTGAGCGACATCTTGGTTTTATTATGTCCTCTTAAATCAAGTTGGAATGAAATTTCTAGTTGATCAGACGTAATCAGATCGAAAGTGTAATTTAAAAGGAAAAAAAAAATTTTTCAGTAGTGCTACAACAACAAGAGTTACGTTCCTTTACATTTGAAATTTCATTTACACTACTCACAAGAGGTGAGTAAGTTAACAATCTCAATAAAGGCAGCAGATAATCAAAATGAATCATCCATTCAAATCTGTAGTAGGTATTAGTTCCGAAATTGAAATTTCATGTTTGTTTGTGTCTGAGAGAATCTGGAATGAGGATGTCAACTAGTCTATGTCCGATGTCAAAGTATGAAATTGATGTTTTCTGGTCTCATGATTATGATTGATTAAACCATCATTGCAACTGTCACGTACAATGTTAAAATACTCATTACAGTAATGTTCACAATGAACACTCTGAATGTCGTCAACTCGGTTCGGTGAAGTGGTTGATTCTTTATCTTTGTCATTTTTAAAAGAGGCTACTTGTATATATATATATATATATATATATATATATATATATATATATATATATATATATATATATATATATATATATATATATATATATATAATAGGATTTGGTATGATTGGTTGTATCAGGTTTAGTTCATATAAAAATCGTGTATTCACATATATTTATACGTTTCGAGGGCGTTTGCTCTCTTCTTCAGTAATTATAATCTGAAAATACAAGAAGCACTCAAGTATTTAACATTATTTTTAAAATATTGTACATTTAACAATTACCTTAGTGTAACATTTACAGTTATATAAAATAGTCCAGAACATATAATATTTTGTCGTCAATCTATTTGCTTTCAGAACTTATATTTTTCTCGAATTTTTACTCTTTCAGGTGTCCGTCAGTGAAGTGTCAACGTTGTGTCAGTTCACTTTTCTTCTTCTTTTGTTTTCCTTGGGTTCTTAAGAAGTGGTAAATAGAATAAACTCAGTTGTTTGACGTCATGTCTGTCGTTCACCGTGTTCTCTAGATTTGCTTGTATATGGAACATCTCATGTATTTCTCTCAGCTTCTTGTTTCTCTGTGGTGTTAGTATTTTTGTTTCCTCATAGTCAAATTCGTGGCCCTCTGTTGTTTTGTGCATGTTCAATGCCGTTGTTGCCCCTTTCGTGTATTTATGGGAGTTTATACGGTCTTGCAATCTCTGTGATGTCTGTCCTATGTATTCCCTTCCACAATCTTTGCATGGAATTGAATATACTATATTTGATTTTTTCTTTGATGGAGTTATTGTCTTCAGTTTGCTGAACACTTGTTTCACCTGATTCTGTGGTTTGTGGACAACCTCGATATCATGGTCTCTTAAAATACATCATACAAACTGAAAAATATTCTCAAACAAATAAAACACTCAATTTGCATCATGTATTCAAAATTTCTATTTGAATTGGTAACTTGGCCTTTGTCATTCACATTTTGAAAACAACTCCATGTAAATGTTGTCGGCGGCTCCATATCAAATGGTCCATTCAGAAGATCCAATTTTGCGTCACTTTTTCGAGCATTTCGGCCTGTATCCCACGAATTACGCGTTTTATGTTATCCTGTTAGGCTTCAATCGTGTTCGGCTTGTCCACATATATTCAGAATTTTCATTGAAATTGATAACTTGGCCTTTGCTATCTACATTTTAAAGATTACTCCATGTAAATATTGTCCGCGGCTCAGTATCGAACGGTCCATTTGGAAAGTTCAATTATGCGTCACTTTTTCGAGCATTTCGGCTTGTATCTCACGAATTACGCGTGTTATGTTATCCTGTAAGGCTTCAATCGTGTTCGGCTTGTCCACATATATTCGAAATTTTTATTGAAATTGATAACTTAGCCTTTGCTATTTACATTTTGCAGATAACTCCATGTAAATGTTGTCCGTGGCTCCGTATCAAATGATCCATTCGGAAGGTCCAATTTTGCGTCACTTTTTCGGGCATTTCGGCCTGTATCCCACGAATTACGCGTGTTATGTTATCCTGTAAGGCTTATATCGTGTTCGGCTTGTACACATATATTCGAAATTTTTATTGAAATTGATAACTTAGCCTTTGCTATCCACATTTTGCAGATAACTCCATGTAAATGTTGTCCGTAGCTCCGTATCAAATGATCCATTCGGAAGGTCCAATTTTGCGTCACTTTTTCGGGCATTTCGGCCTGTATCCCACGAATTACGCGTGTTATGTTATCCTGTTAGGCTTCAATCGTGTTCGGCTTGTCCACATACAATAAGGACTTTACATAACCTCACAAGAAATAATCGAGAGGCGTCATATTGCATGATGTTTATTCACAGGGTCATTTCGAGAGATAAGCTGCTCACCAAATTCATCCTTCAACATAACCATTGTTTCACGAGCTGTGTGGCATGTGGCACCGTCTTGATGACACCATATGACAACCAAGTTCAACTCGGCCAGCTGGGGCAAAAAAAAATTGCGTATAATGGCTCGATATCGTTCGCCGTTGACGGTAACGTTTCTTCCACGGTCGTCTTTGAAGAAAAATGGACCGATGATGCCACCAGCCATAAACCACACCAAACTGTCACTTTTTTGGATGCATCGGTAATTCTTGTATGACATGTGGCTGTTCATCACTCCAGATGCGACAGTTTTGTTTATTTACATATTCGTTGAGCTGAACACAATTTTTCGATAAAATAGCGGATTTTCATTGAGCTGTTCTAAGTCCCATTCCCAAAAATTAGACGTTGTGATAGGTTATTCGGCTTCAATTCTTGCAGAAGTTTAATTTTATAGACTTTGAAACCCAAATCAACATGTAAAATTCTCCATGTGGTTGAGTAATATATGCCCTATTGCTGAGAACGGCGACGAATCGACGTTTCACGATCCTCATCAACACTGTGTGCTACGGCTGCAATATTCTCTCCAGTACGCACTGTACGCACTCATACTTGGTGATAACAGCACGAATTGTTGATTCACCAGGTCGATTATGACGACCATAATATGTTGTAACAAACGATACCTACACATTTTTCACAAAGCACGAATATTAATAGTAAATTTCGACAATTTGCAATCGTTGCTCGTTTGTTGGTCTTTCCATGATGAAATGGCAGAATATACTGAAAATTTATGAATTTGACTGATGCCGTTTGGATGCCGTCACCAACCAGTGCCGCCAACCTGAAAAACTAAACTCTTAAAAATTCACCCGTTATATATATATATATATATATATATATATATATATATATATATATATATATATATATATATATATATATATATATATATATATATATATATATATATATCCTATCTGAGGAAATCAATAGACAAACATGAGCACATCGAACATTGAATGTTTCATAGGTCTGTACCTAATGGAGTAACTACTTATTCTGAAAGAAAATAGCGGATGAAAAAAATCTTGTACAATTCAAGTCGGTGACATTCAATTAGTTCAGAAAATTTTGAACTGCTTTACCAGGTCTTAACATCAAATGAAGTGAAAATCTCTTGACATTATTTTTCGCTTCATATGAAACGGAAAGTTTTCTTTCAATAACAGCTCAGTGAACATACACAAACGCCAATGTGTTTCCAGACATTACTACTAGTTCCCCAGATCTACCATTTACAATCTTTCAGTCCATCTTCTAGGCTGTGGAATTGAAAATGAATGATGGGGCATCATTCATTTTCGAAATTGAAAACAGAAAAAGAAACCACTGTTTTTCAGTCTATAAAATTTATATCAAATTTCATTCTACTAAATTAAGTACTAATATAAATCAAACACTTGGCTTAATGTTTCACGATTATATTCAACAATATCAAATAGTCAATATGTTTCAAGAGTGAGCTCATCTTCAAGTCAAAACTACAATAAGGAACGAAGAAACAAATTTGAATCTATAAAATGGGGGTAAGTAGGGGCCTAAGGGGGATATTTTAAAATTTACCTGTTCATTTGATGGCTAAGCGATAACCTTTTATAGATAAATGAAACAAAGTCTCAATTTATAGTTTCTGGTATAAGTAATATTCTTGAGGTAATTAGTAACGAAAATATAAGTATTACATTTAAAAATCAGAACATTGAAAGGGTAAAACTTGTTAAATACTTAGGCGTATGGTACGCCTAAGTCTGAAATCTCCAAGAAAATCCAATTTCCCAAAAGAATTGGAAAAAATCTGATGACATATGAAGTTATTGCTCTTTAAGTCAATAATAATGCCACACTTCGAATATTGTTCCACTCTTATATATATATATATATATATTTTTTATTATTGGCTATGGCATATCTTTCGACATTTGCCAGCAGGTTAGTTGTGGATGCACTCTGATATTGGAGTAGAGTAAAGAAAAAACTTATTAGTTACAAAAGTCACAGAATAGAGGTATGCGAACAATTTTACAATGTAATAGATATACTCCAATTCAAAGCATGCTTAATTGTTTAGAACTAATATCAGTCGAACAGAGAATACTTTTTGCTACATATATATTTATATTCAATGTTAAACACAATTTGTTCCCATATAGAAGAATAAAAAATGTAACATGTGTCAATTATGTGCACAGTTATAATACAAGAAATGCTGACAATTTTAACATGCAAGTTTTTAAGCTTTCCAAACATAGGAATAGTATATTTTATAAAGGATTCAACGCATTCAATAAATTGCCTATCTCCATAAATACAATTTGTGATCTTAAAGTATTCAAGCATAAATTAGCTAAGCTCATTTTAAGCCTATTATTGTAAATAAAATACAATTTTATATAATAAATATAATAAAATATATTTTGAACCTAAATATTATTTTGTAATAGCTATTGTTTAATAATATATATAATAAATTAATCAAGTATTAATTAATTAATAATATAATATAATAAATATTAATATTATTATCATTTACGATATCTTCTTTTTTCTTCCAAGAGCTACATATTTCTATTGCTTTCAAAATTGCTTCTAACATTGTACAAAATCGACCTTTTATGCTCTTCAAGACGAGTTTGTATTTTTCGTTATATGAAACGCTTATGACATTCGGTACAAAACATTTTATAAACCCCTTTTTGTTTTCAACAGTTATCTTTTCTTTATTATTCACTAAGAGTAACTTAATATTTCTTTTGTTAATCTTTAATCTTCCGCAAATTTTTTCGCTGAGATGAGTTATGAAATTAATGAAATAATATTTATGTTCGCTTTTTATAATTTGAGAGGGATAAATTGAATTAAAAAGAGTCTTTCTTTGCTTTTTTCTTATAAGTTCATCTATTATGTTTTCATCATAACCGTTATTATCTGCTAAAAGTTTCAAAGTTTTTACTTATTAGTTAAACTTTTCATTGGAAATCGGTATGGACAAATGTCTATGTATAAAAGTATAAAACGAACTAAGTTTAATATTTAATCGTTGATTACTATCTTTTTTTTTAATTTGGTAGTATTGGCGTTTACTTGATAAAAATCCATTATAATTGAATATAAACTTAAATTCAAACACTTGAACTTATGATTTACACTTTATTCACTACATAGCATGACGCGTTTCGTAGTTACAAACGACTTTTTCAGATGCTTACAGAATAATAATGTTTAATAATATCATTATTCTGTAAGCATCCGAAAAAGTCGTTTGTAACGACGAAACGCGTCATACTATGTAGTGAATAAAGTGTGAATCATAAGTTCAAGTGTTTGAATTTAAGTTTATATTCGATTACTATCTTGAGGAATTAAGATATCTGTGCGTGTAGGTTTTCTATATACTCGTATATCATATGTTAAAGAATCATATCTCCTAGTAATAGTCAAATTTGAAAAGTTTGATGTTTTTGGTCATTTTCTTTTTTTTTTTGTGAATTCAATGGAGGTATAATATGAGTTATTATAATTCAAAAAGTTATCTATCCATCTTAATCATAAAAACTTCATTCACAATGAATCAAATTTTTTTTTATTTGAAATTTCAGTTATATTTGATTCCTCGGAGTAAACATATATGTTTCACATCAGAACATAATCAATAGAAAATATTACTACGTAGTGTTAATATTTATAGGTACTTCAATTTATCGTGTCATAAAATCGGTTATTCGATATTTCAATAATATTTTTCTCTACTATTCGAAAGCTGATATGAAATATGAGAGAACATGTTTCAATAGATTTATTTTATAGCCTGCTCGACATTTCTTGAATATCCGAACACATTAATATCCAAAGACCCTGCAGACGACAGATTGGGATGACATTTTCGTGAGTATTTTATTGGCACTAATAGATATCGATTCGACAAGTTTTCCGCGTTTATAGACACTTGGGTGCTTGCCTACAGCAGCCTTATGGAAAAATTGTAACCTTTTATTCACCAAAAAAATATATATCTTCCAAAATGTAAGTCATGAGAAACATTAGATGTGAAGAATGAAGATGCATATAGAGGACATATACAGATTTATAATTCACGAATTCTGAATACAGAGAGTCCTCGACTTACGTCGTTTCGATTTACGTCGTTCCAAGTTACGTCGAACAATGTTTTGATACTATTCCTCAAGCCTACGTCAATTGTCTCGATTTCCCGCATAGAAAAATTTACTTGTCGCGAGATCAGAAGAACTAACTGATGAAGATTTATCGAATTGGAGTCACAAGTACAAGAGGAAGCAATCGAGTCACAAGAAATAGCTTCTTCTATTAGTAACTCCGAAAAAAAACTTACACTAAAAAAAGTTCCGTAGCATTTGCAAATTTGGAGAATACCGTGAAAATTTTTGGAGAAAATGAGCCTAATTTTGAGAGAAGTTTCAATGTTAATAACAAAATTTGTACACCTTATCAGTGTTACCGAGCTGTATGCGAGCAAGAAAAAAGAAGCAAAGTTATCTAGAATTGATAATTTCCTCAAATAAAAGGTTTAATTTATTATTTCTCATTACATATTGTGATTACATATTGAAGTTTCATCATTATTATTGAAAAAATAACACACAAATATCAAAAATAACCAGCAATTTCATAAGTACATTTATAATTATTTCAAGAATTTACTTTGATAATAAAGTATGTGTATCCTTTGTAATAAATGCAATTTTTTCAATTTTGAGTCGTTGTGGATTCTAACCTTTGAATTTTACATGTATAAATATATTATAAAATATGTCACGACTTACGTTCTTTCGATTTACGTAGCGTATTTCGAGAACATTACATGCCGTAAGTACGAGGACTGCTTGTATAATTATATCACGGGTACTTGGTATCACGGTTCACGGTTTCGACAGTCACATTTTCACTGAGAAGGACTTCAAACATTGAATTGCACTACTGAGAATCTTTATCGGAATATCGTAATTTTTCAAATAAAACTCTCAGGAAGCTGTCTACACCAATTCTGTCAACAAGCACGAAGCTCACTTTCGAGAGTAAATATTGGGTGCTTCTTAAAAAACCATGGAACTTATTGAATAGAAATTGAATACAGTTGTTTCATCCTTATTAGGAATCTTCAGTGATAATTATTCAAAGTTTAGATGTCTTTTCAAACGCCTCAGGTCCTATCTTCAGAATGAAGAGAACATTCATTCGTTAACTAATCACGTGAGCTCTCTCTATCGAAGGAATAACATAACTCTTTCTCTAGCATTCTGGATTCCTTTCTCGGTACAAGATGAGTAATAGTGACTGATGTTCTTTCTGACAAAATTTGTTTAAACAGCTCCCTGAGAGTTTCATTTGAAATATTCGAATATTTCAGTTAGGATACTCAGTATTGGGTATACTGAAGGGTTCTCGAATCTGGAAAGTAGTTACTGAATTGTCGCTAGGATGTGATTGGGAGCGATATGGCAGGAGACCATTCTTACACATATACAGACAAAGTTTTGAGGTGTTTGAATGAAATGTCTACAAATCATCTACGCTGATGTTGTCACGAAGAAATAATCTAGAATACTGGACAGTTTAAGTCATTTCTTCGATAGAGGGAGCTCACGTGATTAGCTCACGTATTAATATTTCCCCATTCTGAAGATGAGACATGAGAAGGCTGAAAAGTCATTCAAACGTGATTGTTTGGATAATTATCCCTATAACTTTCATACTACGGATGAAACAATTCTGTAGTATTTCCATTCAACAAGTTCGATAATTTTTCGGAACGTACTCAATATTCACTTTCGAAAGTGAAAGGTTACGTTCCCGTTGACAACAGTTGATGTAGAGTTTCATTTGAAATATAGTGATATTTCGATTGGAACTCCCAGTATTGACTCATACAGACAGTATATATGTACATATATATGAATCCCTAGTCACCGTATCACGGTGAACCGAATTCGCTGATTTCTTTTTTTGTGTTTGTTAAGATCCGGAAACGGTTCTCACAGAGGAAAAAATTATGAAATTGACACGGAGGATAAAAAAATTCAAAAATTCCCAACCAACACATATCATATTGGTGACTTGCATTATAACCGTAACTCACTTCGCAAAAAAGTTTTTGAAGAAGCTCAGCTTGTAGCCTTCTATCATATTCTCATTATCTATTATTCATTATAATTATTTTTTTTTCTGATAATCATTTTTCAAACGTTGAACGTGGCATCAGGTGTTAATACTGTTTATTTTTTCTGAATATTTCCTGTAACTGGGTGTTTTTACCTGTGGAAAAATAAAGACTTATTATTATTATATTTTTCTATTTTCCTCTACGTAACGTTAGCACTTTTGACATTATATGGCAATGCAACCTAATGGCATAACATTGACAGAATGCGTGCTTCAAATATCTTCAAAAAGCATGTGATTAAACTCAATATCGTTTAACGCAGATCTTATGTCGGAGTTGATAAAATGAATATAAAATAATTTTGCACATGACGGCTATAACAATTATATAACAAGTTATCATCAATATAACAAGGAGAAGCTACAAAGCTGAATAGAAAAATCCTTGCACGGGAGGCACATCAATGAGACCGCGAAAGAAAATGTCGACAAAGAAGAGTCGAAATACTGGTTGGTCTCAAACAGAATGTTTCCCGAAACTGAAGACACACCTTTTTTTATTCGAGACCAGGTTAAAAGGGGGACATGACGCTGTAGCAAAAATTGTGCATCAAGAACTGGCATCAAAATTATATCTACAGAAGGAGAAGCTGCCTCACTACAAATACATTCCAGAGCCAGTATCGGAGAATGATCATTGTAGGCCCTACTGAGACCGCACTATCTTGATTGATCGAACAGTTCCCCACAATAGGCCTTAGCTGGTTGACAAATAGGCGAGGAAAACTGCATTTACCGAGGTGGCCATTCCAAATGCGAACAACCTAATTGAGAAGAATGCCAACAAAATCGAGAACTGGAAGTGCGAATCCAGAGACAGTGGCACATTAACGTGGTTAGGACTGTTTCAATTATATTATAAATTATTACAGACTTCTACTATGAGTAATTAGAGAAATCGGTGCTACTTGCCATAGCTTTGAACTGCCAAGACATAACGAAAATCAACGTTACAAAAGTAGTCGTCGTGAAGATTCCGCCATGGGTACAGCCGCCAAGGGCATGATAACTTAGAAAGGGCCCCCACAGAGCTCAATCTCTCTGATACATAATATCTGGGATAAGATAAAAATCTCCTGTGAGGACTTGTGAAAGCCGTAAGGCTTGAAATCGGATGATTCTACAACCAAGTCCTCGCCGCCCCTGTGTGCGAATTGTGCGGCGCACACAGGCGCGGAAACAATAGAGGCGCCGCCATCGAAATTTTTGTTACACATACACAACAACATATTTTTTGTAATAGAGTATCGATAAGTAAGTTGGTACAATAGGCGCAACATATGCCTTATAAATAACAAAATAATGCGCCAATATGCGCGGAAAAAATAATGGTTTTGAAAAAAGATTGAAAAAGATTACTGGAACTAAATCCCTGCGCTATCTTTTTACCGTACGCTAGTCATAGTTTAAATTCAACAGTGGACGAAGCTGCCAATTTCAATCATATGACTGGATTTTTCAGTATTGTGCAAAAATTATATAAATATTAAATAAAAGTTCAATAAATATTATACAAAAGATGGGATATATTAAAAAAATATGTCATAAATCTGACCTTTAAACCATTGTCTGAAACAAGATGGTCAAGCAGAATAAATGCTATCAAACCGCTGTTTACAAATTCACCAGAAATTTATGATCCTTAAATGAAATATCAAATGGTATATCATATGATCAGAAGACAAAATATTACGCTGTATATCTAGCAGAAAAATATGCTCCTTTTCAGTATTTTATTCACTAAGTATATGGCATATGATTTTGACAAAAGTAAATTATGTGAGAAAAATTCTGTTTTCGATCGATATGAATATGCAAGGTGTTTTAGATGCTCAAACGGAATTTAAGAAGTTTATGATAAAAATTAGCAACGACGCAAATTTTGAGGAAATTGTAAATGATGCCATGAAAATTGTCGAGGCTGAATTTGAGACTTCCAGATCCAGACACCTAAGACGTCGTAAGACTCCAAAGAGTTTTGATTATGAACACGAAGACCATACTATAAATGATCTAAAGACAGCCTTCAAAATTAATGTATTTTTCCATATATTGTGTTTAATTTTCTATTCAAACTGAGTGATGGCCAAGATTAAAGTCATTTAGGAAGTAGCTATCATCGTTTGCAGAAAAAAATTTCTGCAATTGATTAATTGGATATTAACACCGATGATTTGTGTCAAGAAATTGTGTCGTGTCAGTCTATTTTCAAAAAACTAAATAATGATGTGGCGAAAATTCTTGAACGTATATATTCAAACAATCTCACAGTTGTTTGCCCTAACATCACCATAGCGTTACGAATTTCGCTAACTTCTGTTCTTGCCAGTTTCTCAGCAAGCGCGGATATGTACTTCTCTAAATTGAAACTTATAAGAAATTACCTGTGCTCAACAATGAGCCAGGAAATATTGAGAAATTCAGCAACAATATCCATAGAGGAGGCCATATTAGACCATATAGACATTTTATTCAAGAATAATTGATAGATACAATAATATTCAGAAATGATTTCAATATAATGCGTATTAGATAATAACATTTCCCGAATAAAAACCATAAAAATATACCATAAATGGTTAGCTCGCAAAGACCAGGGCCTGTAATGAATTTACCTTTAAAAACATTGCATTCAGATCTAAATACAACTCAATACATACAATTCAATTTAGGTAAAAAGTTTAAAAATATTGTTACACTCATCTCGTTAACCAATTGCTTTTTCCATCAGTTTATGGATGTATCTACTTCTTGTTTTAATCCAATTTTTTGTTTTAATTTTGAACTTTTTTAAATTGGAACTACTTCTTAAGTCGAAAGGTATTTCATTATAAGTTCTTGGACCAATATAAAAGTGACTGCCTTGACAAACGGTTCTACTAAATCTACGTACATACAGTGAACTTTCACTAAACCGAGTACCTACTTTATGTTCTATGGAAACGTTTTTATTCATATTTTTCTTAGTAAAATTTAACACTGAAGCACAAAAAAGTTGATGCATCTCCCATACATTAGAGAGTTGAAACAGCAGCTCCGTAGGAAATCTTATATCTTTGCTATCTATAATCTATAATCTTCAGTAGCCACTTCGGTTGTATTTTCAACTTCCTCATAACACAGCGCCTCCCCATACAATGACTCCGTATCTTCAGTGTGTCTCTACCAGCTCTCTATAATTCACTATCAGATGACTTGTATCCAGAACATGGGACAGTTTTCTCAATTTTGGTAATAAATATCTAAGCTTAACAATCAATATTCCGACTAGAAAGTTCCACCTGAGATGTGAATCCAGCCCTATTCCAAGGTACTTACACTCATAAACGCACGAAATCGTGAACGTGATATCTTCTCTCGCAACTGTTAAGGCTGTACACTAAGGTAATAAGCGCCTATCTATAGAAAATGGCATTTATTTGATTTTTTCATTATTCAACGTTAAGTAATGCTGTCTCAACCATCTATCAATATTCACGAAATCAATTTCTCCTTTCCTTTTGAGATCTGTCCAATCTTTCCCAGTATAAATTATAGCTGTATCATTCGAAAAACTGACAACCCGCCCGTCGCTACTTGACTGTAACAATTCATTTATATATTTTGTGAACCGTATTGGACCTGATATTGTACCCTGTGGGACTTCTCGCTCCACCAACCTCTTGCCAATGAGTTTCTTTTCAACTCATACTATCTGCTGCCGATCAGTTAAATAGCTCTGCATTAGTCTTATTCCAGCGCCTACCATATCAATTTCCCTTGGCCTATTTAGCAACGTTTCATGATACACTGTATCGAATGCCTTGGCTGAATCGATGAATATACATAAAGCTACCTCATCTTTATCAAGAGCCTCACAAATTCTTCCAGTCAAAGTAGCAATCGCATCCTCCGTCGATTTATTCTTTCGAAAACCAAACTGCATGTATAATTTAAGTATATTAATATTCTTACATATTTTAGAATCTTGTTTTTTTTAAACATGGCATACGTAAAATTTATATCAGTGTTATTAGAAAAGTCAGATATTTCGTTATGAATATCTAAGTATACAATTAGATATAGCATCGTAAATAAAATTTGTAAGAATTAAATTCGTGTTCTATTTTTCCCAGTTATTGACAAGCAGAAGCGAACTGAATTTACCTATTTAGGAAAATATTATATGAATATATAAAACTGGAGAAAATTTATTTTGGTCAAAATTAAGCATAATTATAAAAAACATAAGTTGTAATATGAAAATTCGTGAAAAAACAGGCGCTTCATAGGTTCCGCACACAGGCGTTGTGAAGGGTTGGCGCGGCCTGTCTACAACTTAACAGAATAGGTATTCCGATTCCATTTTCACATATAATTGGAATGTGGACCTTCTTCACGAAAGTCAGTCAATTTCTAACAAAACACCTGATGGTAAGTTTTAGAGTTTTCTTCAGTTTCAATGCTATAATGAAACTAATCGAGATAAACAATTCCCCACCCAGCAGACGACAACAAATCATTTCAACACTGATTAAGCTAAGTATGGATCGAAATTATTTCAGGTTCAATAATAACTGAAAATTGATGAAGCCAAAGCCTGGAGAGAAATGATATCAATAGCAGAGCATTTCCAAATTTTTTTTGTATATTAAAAGAAGTTAAATTTTGGGCCCTGTATTGTTTCTTACTTATATTAACGATATAGTCGATGATGTGGGGAGAGATATATATATATATATATATATATATATATATATATATATATATATATATATATATATATATATATATATATATATATATATATATATATATATATATATATATATATATACGCGGATGACGCAACAGTAATGGTTCCGAGTAAAGAAGATACAGCTCCGAAAGGGGAAGTTCAAAATAATTTAGACAAATTACAACATTGGTCCAATAGGAACCTCCTTCATGTCAATGAAGCTAAAACAACATATACAGGGTTTCATAATTTCAATAAACATGTCAATGATATTAGTGTCATGCTCAATGACAATATTATGAAGAGAACGGACAAGGTTAGGTTTTTGAGAATTGAAGTGGATGAATGTCTTACATGGAAAGCACATTGTGATAGCGTGTGTTCTATGTTAAATTCTGCTTATTTTTTACTGAGAAATCTGAGAGAAATTTTGACTTTCGATCAAATCATGTTAGTTTACTACGCGCAGGCCCACTCAAGAATATCTTATGGCATTCTTTTCTGGGGCTCGTCGTCTGCGGCTCGAGAGGTATTCGTGTGTCAGAAAAAGATTGTGAGGAGTGTGGTTGGTGCGCCTCATACTACTTCCTGTAGGCCTTTATCTAAATCTTTCAAAGTGTTGACATTAGCGCCACTTTATACAATGGATATATCTACTTTTGAACATAAAAACGGGGAACAGTTTTTGAGGCGTGGCGATCAACTCCAGTATGGCACACGTGATAGAAATGCCTTTATATTACCAAACTTTAAATTAACAATAGGTAGAAGGTCACCAATTGATTTAGGTTCGGAAAATTTCAATAGATCGGAATGTGAAATTGTGGGTTCCCAATCTGTAACCATTTTCAGGTCTAAGTTAAAACAATTTCTGATCGACAAGTGTTTCTATAGTGTAAGTGAATTTTTGTCGTGATAAAATCATTTTTTTGTTTCCTGTTTTGAACCTCTTGGAAGCAAACTGATGTATATAAGTTTAGTTTAGCAGATTCAATGCAGTTTTTTTTTTTGACTTTCTCCATAATGTAGTTTTTCATTCAACAGAAATAAGGCTCTATTATTAATTATAAGTACTGAAGTATCTCTCCTCCTTAGGGTCTAACATTCAGACCGGATTTGAAATTTTAATGATTGATATTGACATGTCGTGAATGTCACATTCGGGGAAGAAATAGGTTTTCGAAACGCGCGTCATGCGTATGTGAGAAAATTCCAAATGTTGTTCAACTATCAATAATAGTTGTTACCACGTATGTTAAATTGTAACCATGGATGGATGGTAAAGATTACGGGTCACCTTCTCCTGCGATGTTGTGTGAAATTGTACTTACCCCCATTTAAAAACCAAATAATCAAAATAATAGAGAATATATATATATATATATATATATATATATATATATATATATATATATATATATATATATATATATATATATATGTATAAAACTTGGTTCTCGGAATGAGCCGCGTTCTAGATTTATATAATCTCGACGTTTCGGCTTCCATTGTGAAGCCATCTTCAGGAGTTGGAATGAATTAGTAGGGAAAAGGGTTATTCGGTTACGTGGCCTCAATCTGCCTACTCCACGAACCAAATGAGGGAAACTAGGAACGATAAGAAATGATTCGGTTGCGTGGCCTCAATCTGCCTACTCCACGAGCCAAATCGTTTCTAATAGTTAACTCCGAAGTCTCAACCTGCCTACTCTTCAGAGTCAACTGGTTGAGACTTCGGAGTTAACTATTAGAAACGATTTGGCTCGTGGAGTAGGCAGATTGAGGCCACGCAACCGAATCATTTCTTATCGTTCCTAGTTTCCCTCATTTGGTTCGTGGAGTACGCAGATTGAGGCCACGTAACCAGGTAACCTTTTCTCATTTTCCTTCATTCAGTTCGTGGAGTAGGCAGATTGAGGCCACGTAACCGAATAACCCTTTTCCCTACTAATTCATTCCAACTCCTGAAGATGGCTTCACAATGGAAGCCGAAACGTCGAGATTATATAAATCTAGAACGCGGCTCATTCCGAGAACCAAGTTTCATACATACTTCTGACCGCGGAAACCTTTCTGAACATATATATATATATATATATATATATATATATATATATATATATATATATATATATATATATATATTTCGAAAGTTTTCAGCAATAACAGGTTTTTTTTGATATGAAAAAGTTTATTTTTGTTGTTTTGACAAAGTTGTAATATAACAACGAAACGTCAACAAAAATAATCTTTTTCTTATCAAAAAAAGCTTGTTATTGCTAAAAACTTTCGAAATAAAATATCTTAAACAGGCAATAAATCAATTTCAAGAAAATAAATATATATATATATATATATATATATATATATATATATATATATATATATATATATATATATATATATATTTGAAGTATGTCACTCAATTCTACTTTTCCATACAATTTACTACAGAAGAGAAAAGTCAAGAGGCATTCATCAGAGTTTTTCGATTTACACATAGCCAATTCGAATAACCTCTGCTCTTAATTGAATTGATGCACTTAATTTGATGAGGAAGCAGAATCATAGATTCTATGACTAAGAGTTCATTTCACGGAAACTAACACTCATTCTGAGAAACATAAATATATATCTGAATATCGAGAAAGAAGTTGACCTAGTCAATTGATTAATTGCCCTTGTCAATTAACTATTGTCGCTCAATTGGGTTAAAAGATTGGTGAAAGAATATGAATAACAGCAGTTCAGGATCTTCAGTAATTGGAACAAAGATAAACAATTTTTTTGAGAAATCAAGAATGTATTAATTTGAATGTTTGGATTTCAGAGAGAACGTAGTGTAAAACACATGTGTTTGATGAGAGATTTACACCAAAAGTACCCAGGAAAAAACAAAATTTCATATCGCCTTATGAAGAATAACTTTTTCATGTTGAAAAATGAAGAAATGTTTTCAGGAAGCCATAAAAATTTCCATCTTGGAATTTTTTTGAATACACAAGATGAAGTAAATTTATAGTTTTATTGCTAGTCCTCATTTGTATCATTATCGTGAATATCTACTTTTATATCTTTCAATCGTAAATATCTACTTTTATATCTTTCAGTGTAATATCTTTTTTTTAATCATTATTATACGATCAACTCTAAGCCGAAGCTGAGGTTCTAGATATTTGACAATTATAATTTTTGAATTGCATAGTAAGGATACATGAAAATGGAAAACAAACCATCAAATTCATTAGACACGCAATAGGATAGCGAAATATAATAAAAACACATTCTCAATGAAAACAAAAAATAACTCCCACTTGATTACTTCGAAAATCCATAATATAACTTACTTTCAGCCGAAGTAAAAGATGAATATAGACATAGTGTTTATGACATTATTACAGACATAATGTTTATGTAATGTGCATTGATTAATATGAACAATGTTGAACTAGTGTAATTCCCATTCAATTGATGATAATAATAATAATGAAATGAATTTATTGAGTAACATTCTTTACATCATAGAATTAAACTCATTTCAATTGATACAATAATTACAACTCGGAAGAATGCTCTCAAAAGGACTGAATTCAGTTTTGAGTCTGATCTTCCATTCAGACCTCGAGAAAAAATATTGGCTCAAACAAAAATATTGGTTAAATACATATTTTCAATCATATACATCTTTATTTGAAAGGAAAAGAAGAAAATCACCTCAGAAATACATTGGAGACAATTTCACAAAGCCAAGGACAATTGTGGTAAAAAAATAAAAAACATATGATACAAAATTTAATTCATACATTATTGCCTACATTCGAATCATCGAAATACTCTGCCACACTATAGTATGCCTTTGTTAAGAGCAGAGATTTAACTCTCCTCTCAAACAAATGAGCTTTCAGTACTTTCAAATTCGATGGTAAATGGTTGAATGTTTTGATACTCTGATAATAATAGAGAGAGTGCTCAAATTTAGCTGTTTTATGCATAGGAATAAGTAGAACATCCCTGTTCCTTGTTGAATACTCATGATTACTATTCAATTTAATAAACCTATCTTCATTTTCTTTAATATATAACAAACATCTATAAATATATAAACACGGTAAGGTGAGTATGTAATTATTAATGAAGATAGGTTTACAAGATGTTCGTTGATGAATATTGAATATAGATTGAAGTATTCGCTTCTGTGTTATAAACACCTCATTTATTTCAGTAGAGCAGCCCCACAGCAGAATATTATAATTTAGATGACTATATACAAGACTGTAATACACATTCATAATACAGTTTCTAAGTAAAATGTTCTTAATTCTAGAGATTGCAAAAAATGAGTTACTCAATTTTTTACATAAGACCTCAATGTGTGATGTCCGTCTCAAATTTCTGTCTACATATATTCCAAGAAACTTTGTTGATTGGGATGATGATATAGTGTTGTCCCCATATTAACATCCAAGGTATTAATTCCATTGCCCGTAAGACAAAAATGAACACATACAGTTTTGTCAACGATCACCATTGAATTGTTCATTCGACACCAACTAACAAACTCCCTCACAATGCATTCACATGCCTACAGAAGTTCTTCAGGAGTCCTGCCAGAAACGACCACCGATGAATCATCGGCATATAGTGTCACCAAAAACCGGGACAACTTTGCAGACAGATCGTTTATAAACAATATGAATAGAAGAGGTCCGAGCACACAGCCTTGCGGCACCCCAAGAGCAATGTCATGTCTCTAAGAATGATTCCCGCCTATTTCCACTACCATTTTTCTTTCTTCAAGATAACTACGTAATCAATTCAGAAAAACACCTCTAATGAATAGATAGATACTTTATTTCTGTTGAATGCAAAATTCATTGTAGAAAAGGTAATATAAAAAAACAACAGAAAGAAACTAAACGGGCTTTCCAACCAATACCAAGTTAATGAATAAATCTAATTAATCAATAAAACACTACTCTCACAGAAACTCGTTGAGACTGTAATAACATTTAACAACTAAAAATTTAATTTATCTAGATCTGAAAATAGGTACCGAAATGGCATCCTTAATTTCGGTGCCGATTTTATTATATATCTCCAGACCCATGTACACTGGTGATCTATTCGCAATTTTGAATTTATAGTTTAGCATAACAAGATTATCTCTATATCTTGTTTCATGCTGGTGTTGGTCACTATATCTAATAAATTGATTTTGACTTTTGTGGATTAGTGTAGCTACCTCCAGTATATACATGGAAGTAATCGTAAGTGTATTCAAGGACCTAAAAGCCGTCCCGCAAGAGCTCCTTTTGGGAAGTCCAGCCAGCCACCTAATTATTTTCTACTGGCACAAAACACGTTACTGTTTCTTGATGGTGAACCCAAAAAAACGATAGCATAAAACAGCCTAAAACATATATGTGCATACTATACAGATATAAGCTGCTTCAATGTCAATACATTTCTCAGTCCTCTGAAAAAGTAGAATAATGAACTTAATTTGGTACACACATTGTCACAGTGTGTCCCCCATTCAAAGTGTCCATCCACTTCAATTTCCAGGAATCTGACACTTCGACTTTGGGTAAATTCAGAGTTATTTATCTCCACATTAGGTTTTGTAATATTTGTATTAATATTTCTGAAAACCGTGTACGTAGTTTGTGTTTTATTTATATGTAAAGAATTACTATTGAACCAATTCTGCAGGACGTCCAGCTCATTCTGAATGTTATCTTGCAAAGTTGAGTCTGTTTCACTAGTGACAACCACTGTAGCATCATCTGCGAATAGAAACACCTTTTCTCCAACCGCATCTGTTATGTCATTAAGGTACAAAATAAAAAATATAGGAACCAAAATAGAACATTGTGATACTCCAATATCAATATTTATTGATTCACTAGAGGGTTCAAGCAAATACAATATAAACAATTCATATACAATATAAACTCAGATTGAATTTTCGCTCATCTCTTGGTGAAACATGATTAAATAAAAATTTAAAACAAACTCTTGGCTTAATGTTTCACAAGAATATTGAATACAGAGAATAATATTACAACGTTTCAATATTTTTGTGAAACATCAAGTCAAGAGTTTGATTCGAATTTTCATTATAAACTTTTTATCAATCCTAACTTTTCTTTGAATGTAACCTTCAAATTTGAAGAATTTCAGTAAATTTGAAATTGAAAAATTGTATTCGTAGTGTATTGTTAAATAAATTTCATTTGAATTATTATCCCCGATGTCAAGCCTTGCGGTTTCAAATTCCCTTAAACGTGAGGTTTCACCTCCCGATATCATATCTTTCATGGTTTCCTTTTGAAGAGAGATGTCTTCTCATGACGATGTCATTCGTATTCAAATTAGTTAATGGTTTGGCGGCGTCACAATTTGATGAATTCCTGTGTTTCGATATCGAAATACATAATCACCTCACTAGAGGAAGAAAGGACTTACATATTGAAAAGACTAAAAAAAGTGCAACTATGAAGTCGTTATTTTTTGAAGGATTCGTTGCTGATAACAAGTTGCCAGCAGACATTTAATCCATTGAGTCGTTACAAAGTTTTAAAGTTAAACTCAAAAGATATTTGACCCATTGAATGTACTTATCTGTTGCCTATTGGTTTTTTTGTCGTTGACATTTTATGCTTCTGATGATTGCTTGTGTGATTTGTGATATTATTAACATATATATAGTTTGATCGGGGGTATTTGAGCGGACAGTTTTTGGGTAGTATAGAATTGTTGTTACTTTGAAAGTTGCAGTTGATTGATTTTTCATTTGTTGCTGATTGTTTTGTTGTTGATTTTGGATTATTTTGTATAATAAAATGTTGCTTGCTTTGAATAGGTGTTCAGAATCTTGAAGATTTCGAATTGTTTACATAATGATGTATTAGGCAATAAGTAGTTTAACGCAACTATTGCGAATAAAATGAGTTCACCATACTCAGTTCTACATCAGAAATCAGTTCTACAGCAGTAGTCATCTCATTCATCTGACAAAGAGTAGGCAGATTGAGGCCTTGTCAGCACCGAAACCTTTTCAAACCGATTTCCAGGAATAGGGAAATTTGGGCCATAAATTGGTTGTCCATAAGTCAGCAACTAATCAACCCCCTGACAAGGACTAGGGAGATTGAGGCCTTGCCAGGGGGACATTTCCTTGTGGGGAAATAGCACTCCACATTTCTGAACAAAAGGAAATGTAAACATTCATTTAGCTTTACTTATATCAGGAAAACCTATTACGTTAACGAACTTATTATATTATTATATAACAGTATTTATGCTCTGAAGAATCCCTTTCAAAATTATCAGGTATGTGCAGGTGATCTCCAGGGCGGCGATCTTCACAGCGGTAGCCATAGCGGCATTGATTTTCGCTATTTACCAGAAATGTTCTGACAGTTCATGCTGTGGCAAGCAGCTGCGATTCTGTAGATCCTGTAGTTCCTTATAGATATGTTCGTAGAGTTTCTCTGATGTTTAACAGGAAATTCCTTGGGATTACGCCATTGGCCTCTAGGATGATTGAACAGTTTTGACGACGTTTAGGTGCCAAAATTAGCACTTCATCTTGTCGATATTCAGAGATTTCATCGGCATTCATCTCAATTAGATTGTTAATATTCGGATTGGCCACCTCTACCAACGTATTTCCTCTCACTATTTCCTCAAGCAGAACAAGATCATGTTTATCGTAGAAAACTGTTTGATCAGTCCAGTATAGTCCAATAGGTGTAAATACTAGCTATTTCCCTGTAATATGTTGGATTCTCTGTGATGTTTGGTATCTGTATCGGTACCTGTCAACTCTCACTGTTACTTCATCAACGATGTATTTCAGGTAACTACAGGTTGAAATAATCTGGTCATTATTCATTGATCATAATATAATGGAAAAAGGTGTCTATCCAGAAGCTTTTAAAACAGCGATTGTTATACCTTTATTTAAAGGTGGAGACAAAACACAACGCACCAATTATGGACCAATTTCCTTATTATCGAACGTATCTAAAATCATAGAAAAGGTAATAAAATTGAGGCAAACAACATTTTTTGAACAAAATAAAGTCATATCGGATATGCAATTCGGATTCAGAGAAGGAAAATCAACTGAGGACGCTCTGTTGGCACTAACCAGTAAAATTCACGAGGCATTTAACGATGATAAAATAGCACTATGTTTTCTTGTTGATTTGGCCAAAATTTTTGATACGTTAGAACATAGTATTTTGTTGAAGTTGATGAAGGAATTGGGATTTGAAGATGTCTGTGTGCGGTTAATTGCTGGATACTTAGAAGGACGAAAGCAATTGGTGAGGATTGGCGACTCTTGTAGTGACGCTAGAATGTTGGACTATGGGGTGTCTCAAGGAACTGTTCTGGGGCCAATTCTATTCACTATATATATGAACGGTTTATTTCACACGAAAAGTAAAGGACATATCATAAGTTTTGCAGATGATACTGTTCTTTTTTATTTAGGAAAAAACTGGGAACAACTCAAAGAGCTGGCTCAAACTGATTTCATTAAGGTTAAGCACTGGCTAGATCAACATCTTCTCGCTATTAATCACGAAAAACAAAATATATGCCATTTGCAATAGACAGTAGAACTTTACCTGCTGCGGATATCCTACGAATTACACACACCGATGGCAAACATTTTGAGATTGATTTTTTTACGAGTCCAAATATTTGGGGGTCATTCTTGATTCCCGATTGAAATGGAATGCACATATTAATAAGTTGATACTGAAGCTCAGAGGATTGATTCCTAGATCCAAATATCTGCCCTGTATAATTGGGAGTACTCACTTAAAAATGATATATCAGGCCCTTGCTGAGTCACAAATGCGATAAGGAATAATTGCTGGGGGATGCGCATATTCAACTTTTTTGAACAAACTAAAAACACAACAGAAGTGGTTACTTCAAGTAATGAACAAAAAGAACATGCTTTACCCAACGAATCAATTGTTTGAGTTAGCTGAAGTGTGTGACCTAAATCAGTTGTATTGCTACACGTTAATGAAACAACATAATTGATTCGAAACGAATTCAGCATGATTTGAATACCAGATATAGTCACCTCTCTCTGGAGGTTCCTCCAGAGAGAGTTTAAAAATTGGAAGTTTAAAAAATCAATTGGTCAACATTCGTCAATCTATTTAGCGCCCAGAATTTTCAACAAATTGCCTATGTACTTGAAAGAGATGGTCAATAACGTGAAAATTAAGAAAGCCTTAAGGAAATGGATATCTCAGGTGGGGATGGTCTACTGTAATACTTTGATAAATGGAAAATAAGGTATATAGTTGAATGTATCAGATAATTGTAGAGATTGAGATTGAAATGTACAAAATAATATCTACTGTATAAATAATAATATACAAAACATTATTTATTGTATTAAAAAAAAATCTTCACCACAGGTATTGTACCTTTGTGAGGGTTAACAAAAATTTTTCTTGTCTTTCTTCATATCTAGTGGATACAACTAGGAGAAGCATGTTAACTTATTCTCTCAATTATATGCAAGTTTCTGTTAAAATTTAGAATTTGTACTATAAAGTGTATATGAATATGAATAAAGATTATGATTATTATTATTTTTATCGATTAGGCCGATACTTGTTGAAAATCTTAATACATTTAAATAAAACTAAGTAGTTTTCTGATTTTGACTATAATTAATTCGAAACATGACAATGTTGTTTTACTTACATGGTGGCTTCATCAGTTGTTGATGATAAACTGAGCTATTACATTGTGGATTGCTTGTATTCATCTTGAAGTGTGTGTAAATGACCATAGAACACTGTTCTTTTTTTGTAGGGGAATGACTATAGAACATATTTCTTCTGACTTGTGGCAATGAACATAGAATACATTTGTTCGATAACCTGTTACGGGAATAACTTTATTGAAGGAGAATTATTGATTAAAACTTGATCCTTCAACAAACTATTTGATTCCTTCCTCTTATTAATTCCCAAGACTTCTTACAGGGTTAGTTAGCCCTTACCTTCCGCATGCAATATTTTAGAGTTGTTGTCAAAGAGATGGTTCTCTTCTAAAAGATGTGTTGTATACGTAGAATCGGTTTTATTTTTTACAAAGCATTTTTGGTATTCGCCAAATCCCCACAACTCAGAAGAAATATGTTCTATAGTCATCACTCTATAAAAGAAGAACAGTGTTTTATGGTCATTTCCACACACTTCAGGATAAATGCAAGCAGTCCACAATGTGATATCTCAGTTTATCATCAACATCTGATGAAGCCACTGTGTTGGCGAAATAATATTCATGTTTTCAATTAATTAGAGTGGAAATCAGAAAACTACTCAGTGTTATTTAAATTCTGGTCTTCATCATGTAGAAGTGTGCCTTCAGTTCCGGAAAGCATGATGAAGCTTTGATGAATGCTACGGTTGGTCTGCCTGAGACCAACCATAGTTTCGACGCTACTTTGTCGACATTCTCCTTCTCTGTGTCATTCATGTGCCTCCTGTGCAACGGGATTCTTCTCTTCAACTTTCGTTATTGGAATGATAATAATTCCATAACTAACCTTTGGTTATCAACCTAGAGTCATCAACCTGGCCAATCGTTCTGTGCAGCTATGAGTCAGTAGGTGTTTTGTGGTAATAGTCACTGAAGTTCTGGTCCAAAAACTTATGAAATTCTGGTCCAAAGGTCCAAAAACTTACTGATTTCTGCCAATTCTCTACCGCCCTCATGTCTTACTAAACTAGTCCTTTTCATTGACTTTTTGGGTGGTAGCTATTGAACTTAACTTTGTTAGTAGAGTTACAATCTTTCTAAAAAAATTGTGAAATCGGCCTAGCAGTTAACTCTACAATTCAAAACGTTTGCGTGGAAAAAAGAAATGAGATGTTTTCAGAGTTTTCCCGGCCATTATTCAAATTCTTCTTGCCGTAAAAATCATCCTTGGACTTGAAGGAACATTTAAAAAACGAATTGGCAAAATTGGTCCAGGCGTTGTTGAGTTATGCGCTTACCAACACATTTTGCGATTCATTTTTATATTATAGATTGCGCATTCAAGGGAGTGCCAACAGAGGATCTTCTTCGAAACTATCAACGCGTTTTTCTTTCATCTTCAACGTGATTGTGAGAAGTTTCTCTAGAATGCTAAACCTAAGTTATATATCAATTTTATTTGGTTGAAACTATTTGGAGCATACTTCCGGAAATGGAGATTGAAACCAAATCCAACTAAAACTGAAACAGTCTGCTACCATCTGTGCAAAAGGGAGGCGAATAGACAATTCAGGGTCTACTTTGGCGACAAACTGCTACTCCACAACCATTATCCAAAATACTTAGGGGTCATTCTGGGTCGTACACTTTCATTCGAGCACCATCTAGAAGAACTTTCTGCAAAAATAAGAACCAGAAACAATATCATCCATAAGTTGTGTGGAACGACGTGGGGTTCTACTGCTGATACGACGAAAAGCGGCTCTCTTCCTGGAGTATAAACGTATCAAAGATAACACTCAACTCCCCATTCATCAGGACACAGCTACACTGGAGATAAATAGGTTACGATCTAGAAGGTCACCATTGATAACTGCCGTTGTTGAAGCTGGCAAACTTGTGGGAAATAAACTGAATCCAGAATTGCCCACCACACTGTCGAAACCTGCCCTGCATAAAAAATGAACCCCCCGCCATCGACCAACCTCACAGTGTTTGGACGTCCCTGAATAGAATACGCACCAACCATGGCAGATGCGCGGAATTGCTGCATAGGCAGGGATACCAACTTGGGGGTTTTCCCCCTAAATTTAGGTTGACAAAATGTTTAGTGAGGTTTATTTGGGGGCTCAAAATTTTCAGGGGTTATCTTAGGGGTATTTTTAAAGAAATCCAAAATATTTCATATCATAATTCAAATAACTAAAATTAATTTTGATTTCAAGATGACAATATTAAACAATATTTCTTGGTAATGTATGTTGGTTAATGAAAAATTTTATAATCAGTAAATAAATAATTTGATTTTTGTGTAAAATAATACCCTATAAACTATTCCTAATATTCTCATTTCCAAAAATGAAATTAAAAATTTAATAATAATAAAATAATATTTTAATAATATTGAATAATGATAAATATTCAATAATATTTCAATTTTAATAATAAAAAACACTTAAGTACCTTATAATTGCAAAATAAAACCTAAATATATATTTTTTCTTCGAATTTTAATTTTAAAAAGCATTCTAGGGGATTTTAGGGGATCTTCAACTTGACTACGGGGGAAAGATTCCACGAGTTGGTAACCCTGTGCATAGGTGGTACAAGGCTCAGTCCACAAACTGCGAGTGTGGAATAGTCAAACAGACCGTTCGTCACATCGTGGGAGATTGTCCCAATAGAGCATATGGTGGACCTTTTGATGATTTCCTAAACGCAAGGAATGCTGCTATTGATTACGTGAAAAACCTTGATATTTGTTTGTAAATAAATTGTGCTATCATTACCATACGATACATAAATATAAATAAATAAATGATAAATTTGGTAAAAACATTCCATAACAAATTCCAACACATTCACGTTCAGTGAATAGACCAAACATCTACACGCAAATTTGATTTTCGCTCTACTTATATAGGTGTATCGATGCTGATCCGGTGATTTTCATCTTAGCTCTAAAAACGTGAGAATAAAAACGAAGCAGACCAAGCATGTTTGATGATGCTCCATCAATCATTGCTCTGATTAAACTGTCTCTTCAGAACTTCATCCAATCTTAGTATCCCAGTTATCATTGCCGGCAATCTTATTCAAAATTCATTGCCGCCGTTATATCGATTTATCCTCTATCACTCCAACGAAATTATCATTTTCGCAAAATGAACATGTATCCTCATAAATATTCACAGTTCATAGTAACATCAACTATAGTCTGAATGTTCGGAATTCTGTTCGAAGGAATACTTACGCATCAATTTAAACAGGAGATTATTCCATTTTATCAATGGAAAAACTTGTTTGAAAATAAAGTCAATTCAGCAGAGAGTTCGCTACTTAACATTGATCGCCTGAGTTAGCTACGTTCCTCAAAATAACCCCTAAACTAATATCGTGGAGATACTCACTTTTCTTTGTGATATTTTCATCTGGAATTATAAGAGACTGAATTATAGAAGGATGTAGGTACCCTGAAATATTTCCAATTTTTGTACAATCGTTAATGTGTGGTATCCCGTGGCGTACCTATGATCAACAATTGTTTTGTTTGCAATTCTGCTCATTATTTATGAACACTAATTTAAATAAAACTGAGTAGTTTTGTAATTTTCACTATAATCAATTTCGAACATTACAATATTGTTTCGCCAACACAGTGGCTTCATCAGATGTTGATGATAAACTGAGCTATTACATTGTGGACTACCTCTGTTTCATCACAAATTGCGTAAAACAGTTTGATACTGCTGATAAATATGCCTTTATCAGCAGATAATAACATCAAAGAATTGATGTTATTATCTGCTATAATTATCATTAAACATCATTAAACAAATCGCACAAAACATTGGATATCATCAATGTTTCGTCGATAACATTTCAAGGAAAGGATTATATAATAAGGCCATTTCTCGAGTATATCCTAAAGTAACAGATAGTCATAAAAATTCCGGAACATTTACATATTTAGGCAACCCTGTATTCAAAATCTCGAAGTTTTCATCTGATAGAAAATTAACGATAGCATTCAAACACCGAATACCGTGGGTAGGCACACTAGAAATGCGAGAGATAAAATTTCGCCTGATGATAAATCATTTATCTATCAGTTGAGTTGTAATACCTCTCCCAAAGTATATGTTGGTCAAACTGGCAGTAATTTCAAACTTAGAATATCTGAACACCAAAGATGCTTTGAAAAAGTAAAACCAATTCTACGTATGCAACACATTTTATAGAAGAGAACCATGCCTTTAACAACAACAACTTCAAAATATTGCATGCAGAACAGAAAGGTTATAAATTAACCCTGTTAGAAGCCATGGAAATTCCGAGGAGGAAAAAATCAATTAGTTTCAAATCAAATCAAATTGAAGGAAAGTATTCTATTGTCATCCCCCATACTTCAGAAGAAATATGTTTTACATTCATGCCCCCACTTCAAGAGAACAATGTTCTATAATCATTTACATGTGTTGACGAAACAATATTGTCATGTTTGAAATTAATTATAGTGAAAGTCACAAAATCACTCAGTTTTATTTAAATTATGTATTTAGATTTTCATCAAGTATCGGCCCAATCGATGAATGATTTATGAACAGTTGATATCGATAAAATAAGTAGATGTCTTGTTTGAAGATTATGTTATGCAACCAGTTTTACACTTTGAGTGGCAGCATTCGATTTGGGAACGTTGATTTCAAATATCAGTTCATTTGTTGCTATTGACATCAAGAACAACCAAATGAATATTCCCTCAGTAAATAGTACTCGAATTCCAAGATTCTAAAGAAGTCTATCCTGAATTCTCATTTCCTCTACAAGTGGAAATGTCTTTTTCAACGAATGGAGTGAAATTGTCGAATTATTCCAAATCTAACGAAGGAGTTATCAGACCTAAGACTATCGAATTGACTGCTCGAATAGCAAGCAATTAGATCCCCATTTTCTTAGTTAGGACTGAAGTGATGAATCAATTGAATGTATATAACCACAGTATTTTCATTAGCGACCTAAACTCAACTATTCATTCTGGAAACGAGAAGCGCTAAAAGATTACGGCATGAAATTCATTCACAAATTTCTCTCTCAAAACCAGTGATTCTAGCAGACAAACACAACTACGTTCTATCGTTGAAAAAAATACGAACAAATTTAAGTTTCGCTATGTACTTTCTTCGAGAAAAATACACAGAATTTCTTCAGTGGGGAATTGGAATGTTCTTTGTGCAAATGAACAAGTCATATTGCTAGTCCATGTCCAAACGCTTCTGTTTTCTTTCAGAAAGGCAGTCACTTTGTGTAAATAACTTTTTTACGTATTTACGTATTACGTATTTACGTATTTCAAAAAACAGGACTAGAAATAACTTTTTCGAAGTCTTGCAACTCTTCTAATATTGCCACATTGTTTTCCAACATTCTTATAACTCAGGCATATACAAACTATCTCAAAAATAATTCGTCCTAGTTCAAAACAACCAATTGAAAGTACTTTTGAACCGATGCATCCCACAAGCAATCCCCTTATACTATCGATCATTTATCCTCCAAATTTTTACGCTCAACGAGTGCCTCCAAATTAGCCAAGAGAATAAGGGAACACATATGAAGACATGTGTTCCTTGAAGGTCAACCTAGATTAGATAAGATTCATATAAATATATATACATATATATTTTCAAGATTCACAAATCATTCATACAAGTAAATACTTTGAGGTTTATTGAAATATCGAAATATGTCAAAAATATTCAATTCAATATTCAAAAAATAACGCCTGGACTAATTATGCCAATTATTTCTTTAAAATGTTCGTTGAAGTCCAAGAATGGTTTTCACGTCGAGAAAAATCCGAAAAACTGCCGGGAAAACCCAAAAAACAGCCCATTTCTTTTTCCCATACATACGTTTTCTGACTTAAATGTAGAGTCAACGGCTAGACCGATTTCACTATTTTTTTGTTGTGTTTCGTTATCGTCACTTTTGTTATACCTAATTAATGATAAAAGTAAGAAAGAGATATTAATTCTCGAAAAGAGGAAGTGAAAACTGAATATCTTATCACAAATCTCGGTTATTCGATTATACAGAAGATCACATAGTTTTCTTCAAATTACACTTGAAATTTCGATTTCGAAAATGATAGCTATGAGATGAACAAACTCAAGTAGCAGAAGTCGCAATGCAGCAAGTCAAATGATATAAAAGAGCAAGTCAAGCTGACGAGCAACGCGAAGCTCGCAATGAAGTTGAACGGAATCGTTATAATCAAAATTAACAATATAAAAAGGTTGCGTTTAACTCCTATCAACCTGCATTCAATTAAAACGTTGAAATAGATTACAGTTTACAGCAAATCGTTGCTATTGAACCAGTGAACGTTGTGTGTCAATATTGAAAGACAAAGTTCAATTGTTATTGATAAGAAAATACTTCCAATTATGCGACAAAATATTGCGCGAAGAGTCAATTCAAATAGACGCTATTGGTACAGCCACCACTATATTCATTGGTTTCCGGAAATGGAATAAATTCTGAACATTTTCTGATTATGTCAGCAAATTTCTCATATAAAATTATGATGAGATATATGGGACAAGTTGGCACAAAATTTGGAACATGCCGTTCACTATAGAACGGATAGGTTAATAACTTTCAATACATCAAACGTGTTAATATGGGAATTTTTCGATAATTCGACTGATTTGAAATAACAGGAAGTATTGCAGTCTCTTCGTAAGTAAGTCCCTGGCTCCACACGGTATAAATATTAAAAATAAGTTTCATCAAAATATTCATACAAAAATAAACGGGCGTACAAAGTTCGCTGGGTCCGGTAGTTTCGAATGAAATTATTTCAAATAATCCATGTGAAATATTTCGATATTTCGATTAACGGTATCAATATTTACTAGTCTGAATTATTGGTGACTCCTGTAATCAGCTATCTCTTTCCCCGTCTGGGCGTGATCTGGATCGATTAGGCATTTGAAAATTCTGTTCCATTCCAAGTTCTGTTATGTTCGAATGAAACATCTACAAAGCCTCTACGTACCTACTCTTACCAAAGTTTTCATGAGTAGGAATACAGAATGTTGGGCAGAGTTTATATGTCTTTTCTCTGATAGAGAGAGCTCACGTGAATAGTGAACGAACTAATGTTCTCCTCATTCGGATATAGGACCTGGGGGCCTTTTGAATGTCATCTATTCTTGATTGACGATTAAATGGAACTGATGATTCATAATAATGATGAAACAAATGTATCTTATTTCCATTCAACAAGTTTGGACGAGTCTCGAAAGTGAAAGGTTCGTTTTCGTTTACGACATTTGTGTAGACAGCTCCCTGGGGGTTTTATTTGAAATATTTCGATATTTCGATTGAAAGTCTCGGTATTTACTACCTAATACTAGAACATTCATTCGAAAATTCAAATTAACCAAAACAATGTTATAGTAGTTATATGGCTATAACATTGTTATGGCAAAGTTCTATGCACATGTCTACAGCATACCGAAGAAACCACTCGGTATGTTTCGAAACCACTCGGCACTCGAGTTTCAAGATTAACGGATCCCTCATTGATCTTGAGTTTTCGTTGACAAGATTTCTGTAGACAGCTCCCTGAGAGTTTCAGTTGAAATATTCCGATATTTAGATTGAGAATCTCAATACTGACTAGCTATGAAGAATTCGTTGATGTGGAAACTAGATATCGAACTGCCCAATGAGGTGTGGTGTGGGTCGATATTTCTCTTGTCACGAGAAAGCGATATAGATTGCTTGAGAGAGTTTATGTCGTTTCTACGACAGAGTGAGCTCACGTGATCATTTCCCTAAAGAATATTCCCTTCGTTCTGAAGATAGGACCTGAAGACGTTTGAAAAACCATCGAAACTTGGTTGTTTGGATGTATATTACTGAAGATTCCCACTGAAGATAAAAAACAATTGTATGGCATTCCCCTTCAATAAGTGCGATAATTTTTCAAAAAGCACTCAATATTTACTCTCAGAAGTTATTGGTTGTGTTTCTGATGATAAGATTTGTGTATACAGCTCCCTGAGAATTCAGTTCCAAATATTTAAGTCGAAAGAACACGTAATGGAAGGTCAAGACATCTGTTTTGTTATATATATATATATATATATATATATATATATATATATATATATATATATATATATAACATCATCATCATCAACCTCGGTCAGTCCACTGCAGAACGAAGGCCACCCCTCGTCTTTGCCAAGATTTCCTATAGGCAGTCTCCCAGGCAACGTCCAGCGAATCCACTAGCTCCTTATTCCATTGATCGTGAGGGCGCTTTCTTGGTTTTGCCCTGTCTCAGAGCTCAGATAACAAACCAAGCTGACCAACGCTCATCTCTTGTTCGGGCTAGATGACCTGCCGATTTCCACTTCGACCTTTTTACACACTACACGACATCCCTCACCTTTGTTTGACCTCTTATCCAACTGCAGCGCATTCTATCTCGTATGGTTAGGCCCATCATGTATCTTTCTTTACTCCGATGGGTTGTTCGAAGCTTCTGGATGTGAGCAGATTTTAGGGTCCAAGTTTCGCTAGCGTAGGTCATCGCTGGTAATACGCATTAGTCAAAGACTTTGCTCTTTAAGTATAGTGGCATGTCTGATTTGAAGATGTGTTTCTGTCTGCCAACTCTACCCCAAACTGTTGTGGTTCTTTGCATGATCTCTGGTGTTATATCCACGTCTCCCGTGACAATCTGTCCAGGTATGCGTGAGACGCTGCAATTTCTAATGGAGATCCGTGCACCTCCAGTTGCTCTCTAGTGCAGAAAATACACTCCAAAGCAGCTGAGAACAGTCTGGGGGAAATGGGTTCCCAGTATAGCGGCTCTCATTATTGGAAATTTTTCCGAGTATTCGTCTATTTTGATGGTTGCTGTGGTATGTTCGTATATGTTCTGGATCAGCTCGGTGTAGCAGGATGGTATTCCTATCCTCAGTAATGAGGTGGTTGCAGCTAGAGTTCTAGGCAGATTAAATGCCCTCTCATAGTCAATACTACAACTTTGTTCAACTACAACTACAATAAATTACAACTTTGTCAGAAAGTCACCAACGAAACGTCAACGAAAATGAAGATTTTTGTTACACACACACATATATATATATATATATATATATATATATATATATATATATATATATATATATATATATATATATATATATATATATATATATATATATATCTTGAAATTGATTTATTGCCTGTTTGAGGTATTTATTTTGAAAGTTTTTAGCATTAACAGGCTTTTTTAATATGAAAAAGTTTATTTCTGTTGACGTTTTATTCATTAGTTTTGACAAAGTTGTAATATAACAACGAAACGTCAACAGAAATAAACTTTTTCATATTAAAAAGCCTGTTAATGCTAAAAACTTTCATAAATATATATATATATATATATATATATATATATATATATATATATATATATATATATATATATATATATATATATATATATATATATATATATATATATATATATATATATATATATATATATATATATATATATATATATATAGTCTTTGTCCGAACGTGAACGACAGCGCATCGAGTGAAAATTAAGATAAATCTCTATTAGAAATATAATAATTTTTGAAAACCTTTCTTCATTTAAATATTGTTTCATAGTATAATAATAAGTATTGTTTTTGTTTGTGTGGTAAGTTTTCGATCGTGTAATGTTGTATACATGCCTGCAATTTTTTTTTTTTTTTTCAGTTGATGACAATACATTGATGGAACTTCATTTGAAAAAGGCCCAAGAAAAGGACCGAAACGTTATGTGATGTAGATTTCTAATAAATATTTTGGAGAACCAGGAAACCCAATAATTTCTTTCTGAAAATATAAATAAAATGGTTCAGGATAGCAAGAAAGATGTGAAATTACCATGTTTTTGGTGTTCACTGACCTCAGTAAACAAATTGAGCGATTCCTTGGATACAGAAAGAAGGAAAAGTACTTAAGATTCACCCATCAAAATTTTCACCTCATGTTGAATAGTACACGAATTTCAACAAACATGTGTCTGTCACATTTGAAAGAGAATGTTTTGGTTGAATCAATCGTTATCGAAAAAAATCCAAGAAATTAACGAAAGACAAATTACGAAACAATTAATCGTATAATCGCAAACATTCTCACGTATTATGAAATACGTGAGAAGAACTTTGATAAAATGATTATCGATTTTTGTGTCCACATACTTTTCCTGACATATTTCACTGTGATGTTCCTATCACATTCTTCGGGCAACTAATTTACTTTGGAGAATTTGATGGAGAATATCCTAGAGTCTTTCTAAAATTGAATATTCGTTTCAAAGTAACGAAAATTCGTAGCAATCGCCAGAGGAATTCCTTTGTCGTTGTGCAAAGTTTTGTGTGCGCGCCAGAAACACAGCTTAATTCCATCCATATTTCACGAACTTTTCATATTCTTTGAATAACAACAAAAAACTTAAACGGTTTTAGCGTATTCAGCAACAGAATGGAAAACCTGATATGATAAAGTTTCAACAGGAAATTGAAATATAATTATATGATCATATTGTTTCAATAAACGTACTCAGTGTTAATAAATAAATACAATACAAATATATACAAATAAAATACAATTTCTTGTACTCCTCTAATAACGTTCAGAGATTCAATAACTAATTCTGAATTTTCAGTGTCTCAAGTTGATTTATACGTTGACCAAATTATCTCACCATTATTTAACCAAAGTCTCGACAAACTGAAATATTCAATATTCTTGAATCCACATGAAAAAAAAAACTGAGTACGTAATTAAACATACAATGAAAGTGAATTAACTAACATCTCAATATATATATTTTTTCAATATAAGTTAAAATTCTAACACTTGAACTTTTGATTTACATTTTTATTGACAACATAGCATGACGCGTTTCGTCGTTACAAACGACCGCTTTACACGCTTTTAGAATAGTATGTTGTCAATAAAAGTGTGAATCAAAAGTTCAAGTGTTTGAATTTTAACTTATATTCAATAATGATGAATTTACATAAAGTAAACGCCAACACTATTCAATATCTGTTATTTGATTTCATTATTATTATCATAACGATCATTTCCCATTGGAAGAGCGATTGAACTTGAATTTGAAATTTTTAGGGCTTTTGCTTCAGCTTTTTTATCTCTCGAAAACGTCTCATCAGCTTATAATGCGATAGGCTAACAGTTGCGATCTTCTAGATTTTTTATATCAATCTGTTGAAGATTATTTCGGACCTCTTTCAGGCACTCGTTGCCGCATTTATTTTTTGATATAAGGTACATTGAGTAGTTTCTTCGATATTATGGACTTTTTCATCCTATAGATATGTGCATACAATTTTACCCGTCTTTTTCTGATTTCTTCCGTTATTTAATTATTTATTTATTTACAAATACACCACTCAATAGCTGGGGCTAACTACTGAGTGGAAAGATACAATATATTTTACAACTTATGTAAAATGAAACTAGAAATAATACCAATAAAATACAAACAACACATATGAACGATAGCTCTGTGGACAAGCTAACATTAATGCTCACCCACAAAATACGTAAACACCAATATCTAAAAAACTTATAACTAATAAATAGTTTGGGCGGGAGCTCGTCTGATATCACCAGGCACGCATGCAAATATGTCGATGACGTCATGAAAAGGCTTAAAGTCACCACAAATTTTATGAAGTGGTGAAAAACCAGAACAGTAGTACGAGCGAGAGCTGGATAAAAATGTTCATATTTCTACAAGTTATACTCGGAACACAGAAATTATGAGGGAATGAAGAAGAGAACAATCAGCAAAAAACCTTATCAGGTTGTACAGGAATATTATTCCCAAATATTTCCTACGTGTTTCAAGTGATGGAACATTAAGTCTTGTAGTAAGTAACTCATGATTTATACCTCGTTCTGGTTCTCTTCTCGAAAACCATAAATATTTAAAAAATCGTCTTTGGACGGATTCAACATTTTGAGTCGAAAGTTACTGCCAAATCTCTTTATTCGGTACATCTATTAATTTCATTACTATTCACATTGTAATCGAAGTGTACTATACTTTTTTACGAGAAAAAGATATTGTGTTGCAGTTAGAAACTTTCAGTGTCAGTAGATTTCTTTTCACACCACCATATTTTTCAAGACGATATGGCAACGATCGTCTTGAAAAATATGGCAATGACTTACTGTTGAAATTCCGCAAAATTTATAATAATAATAAATACCGAGTTATTGATAAAGTTGCTTTGAGGTCTCTCCATCCAAATGTCGTTTCTAAATTCAAAAGAATTCGTGAAGGTCCATCCCAAATGAAAATCGCATAATAAAATGAATAGTTCATTTGAGATGGTTTTGAAAGCTTTAAGCAATATACGTAATAGCCATTGATTATGAATACAAAAATCTGATATCGATATTTTCAACTATTGTGAATTTCGGAAGAAAGGTTGATAGCTATTCGACAAACTTGATGAAAATGGAATATATTCTACTTTCCTCACTCAGCCTTACGATATAGAGTTCCTGGCTTCTAATACATCACACTCACAAATAAATTCATTTCGATTTGAAGTTTTCTCGACGACTTATATTTCGTATATTTCTATTGATATATTTTTTACAAAAAAATTTGTATGCCGCGTTTCGACAATTCTCCCAACGTGCCAGAAAGTTATATTGAATTTGGCAAATGCAGAGCTGCTCTAAATTTATATTTTGGGGGATATCCAGACGTTTTCAGCGTTGAATGAAAGCTTAGTCAACTTTGTTTCGTTCAATGAACTCAGAAGCAGAACTGACTTTGAATTAAACAAGGAAAAAGAAAAATAGCTAAAAATATCTAGCTCCTGCTGTGGAAAATACGAATACATAAAGAAGAAAAAGGAACGAAATGAGAGTTCAAGTATGAAACATCAATAATTTTGGAGAAACACATGTTTGGACTAAGGAAAGTCCATGATTCACATCCTGGAAATCAAGAGAGACCTATCATATTTGGTCGATGGTTTTCACAACCTAATCAAATAGATCAAATTACTTCTCAAAATGATTTTTGGACTGACGAAGATTTTATAAGAAGGAGAAGCATATTTAACTGCTACAACGTTTACTATGGTCAAATGTGAATCCTCATCAAACTGTGGCGAGAGTTCAACAAAGTCGATTTGAATTTGATGTAAAAGTAGCTTCGTTTCATATAACACATTTTGTGCTCTTGGGATATGTGGCGAGAATCCCAACATTATGGAGAGATATGTAAGGATTTCACGAAACAACATTATCGATTCATTCGATGTGTCATTTCATGTCACCAGCATACAATTTTAATACAGTGAAGATGGTTTCAAATGCAAACTCTAGCCCTTGTACAATTGAAGTTCGCGGGACTAACTGACTAGGTCACAATATTTGTCGCTTTCATATTTTTATTTCTTTTTATGATGAAACTTATGAATCCAGAGGCACTATCGTTGAAGAACTTAAAAGAAAGAATCTGGAAACAGCATCGGAAATGTTCCAAATATGCAGAACCTCAATACATTCGCCATTTCTTTTCACAATTCGGACAATTATTTTAAGTTCGCTTCATTCAGTCTCTTATATTAAGTCTTTCATTCAATTTCTGATTGTGCTTCTAATTTATTTGTGTTATTTCGGATGATATCTTCGAAGTTTATCATTAATAGTCTGCATCTCGAGTATTACGTTTCTGTAAATTACTATTTAATGTTTAAATATTTCGTTTCTAATTCTACAAACCTTCATGTTGATGTCTGGCTGGTTTTTATCGAAGATTAAAACTACTGATTGATTTTGAGATTTGAAACCATATCAATTTGAAGCAACTGATGTTAATCGAATATGATTTCAACTGAAAACAGAATATTTCACATTGGCCAGCTTCATTTCATTGTTGTTAAAAAATGGGCTTCCGAAAGAATTATTTTTCGTAATTTTCTGTTCAATTACACAGAATGAATCGAAAATGTTTTATTCTTCTGTAGAGCATTTTTTTCTCAATGAGTAAATTAAAAAACATAGTTTGCATTTAAAATGGAAAAATCGAACACAAAATCTCAAAAACCATTGCAACTAGAAAAAATGATTTATGACAATTTCACCCGAGAAAGTACCTTTATAATGTGAATATTATTTTTGTCTGAATTTAGGAACAGAAAGTTATTGGTATGAACCATTATTGAAATTGCAAAAAATCAAGTTTCGTTTTATGCTCTTCTTCGAGTTCTGAACTCAAAATAAAAACACCAATATTAGATTTTTCGTAACCTCTAACGTTTTGGCTAGTTTGTGCAACTTTTTCAAAATTTTCCTACATTCTCATTGTTTCCAGTCAGTGAAAATTTTGTAGCCCTCGACAATTATAAGGATACTTTCATTTTTAGAAGCTTTTATTCGTTCTATCAAATTTTGCGACATTTACACCAAGAGATAACACCCCGATAGATGTGCTTTGGCTGGCCATGCTTCGAATTTGGGCCATAATTATGTAACAGCTCGGACCTCAATAGAAGAACTTTTTTGGAAATGTGCTATATCAATGAGCACGACAACAATATCAACAAAAAGAACGGATATCAACGGTTTGAGCAACATATATAATTGCCATTGGACAAGCATACTGGCCAACTTGTCCGTAGAAAGGAGTCCATCATTGGAGTGTGACGTTCACGTTTCTGTTTGTCGGTTGTCAATCATAGCTAACCTGGTTATCAACCGCAATATTATAATTAATAAGTATTTGACAATTATTAGCTTTTTGAAATCTGAATATTTTATTATTAAGTATTTTCGACGCCCGGACACCTATCTCTTGTCGATGAGTTTTCTTCGTGTGTTTATTGGTCTTTACCACAGGTCAAATGTAAGTGATCCAATGCAGTCCTGTTGACTTGTATTTTTATAATTGAACTTGAGCATCCTGATGAAGGACCGCCTTAGTGTCCAAAATATAGATGACAGATTGAAGATTGTGTGTTCTTAATTTCACCTCTTCTGCCGAGTACCCAGAGAAAAATTTAATATATATATATATATATATTATATATATATATATATATATATATATATATATATATATATATATAGTATAGCGAGGTAGGGTGTTTTCGACTCAATTGAGCAAATATTGTTAGTACTCTTTTTCTTAGCCAAGCTTTCGCAATATTTTTATTGCATCTTCAGGACTTCGAATTTGAGGTTAAAATATAAACATGACACATCTACAACATAAACTGTGATAATGTACAAGAAGTACATAAATTATGTAAATGAAATTTTTAAATAGTCAATTCATTATAATTTCTTCAACACTGTAACAAGTATAAATTATCAATATGATATTGATAATTCATACTCAACTGGTTACAGTGTTGAGGAAATTCTAATGAATTGACTATTTAAAAATTTCATTTACATAATTTACGTACTTCTTTTACATGTTATCATTATCACAGTTTCTGTTGTAGATGTGTCATGTTTATATTTTAACCTCAAATTCGAAGTCCTGAAGATGCAATAAAATATTGCGAAAGCTTGGCTAAGAAAAGAGAGTACTAACAATATTTTGCTCAATTGAGTCGAAAACACCCTTACCTCGCTTACTATATCATTAAATACGACTCTGAAAACTATATATATATATATATATATATATATATATATATATATATATATATATATATATATATATATATATATATATATATATAATAAGAAAATGAACACTAGAACATTCATTTGAAAAATTGAAATTAATCAAGAGAATGTTATAGTAGAGTTAGATATGTGAACGTGTACGATGTGATGTGATCCATTATTCTTCAAGGGATAAATGTTAGAGAAATATTGAAATCGATATTTATCCCTTGAAAGATAATGGAGACATCAAATCGTACACGTTCACAAATCTAGCTCTACTATAACATTCTCTTGATTAATTTCAATTTTTGAAATGAATGTTCTAGTGTTCATTTTCTTGAATATTTCATTCAGTGCCATAAGCACAAAAAAATTTCCTTTCCTTATATATATATATATATATATATATATATATATATATATATATATATATATATATATATATATATATATATATAAATATAGAATCGAAAAATTTGTTTTCTTGTGGAAAAAAGTACAAACAGCAAAAGTCGAATTCTTGAAATAGCCCTCAACTCAATTGGAAGCAGCCGTTGATACTTGTTTCGAGCTTATTGGCTCTCCTGAGAATGGAGTAGCCAAGTTCAAGGTGTGCGAACCTGGAGAAGGAATCAACAACAAAAAAACACATGTGTAAAGGAAGTCTCTACTGGTAGGCCTCCACGTGAACTCTCCGAGATTGGAAATGTGGTCAACGTATCGCCTTCGGGGCGACTATTTATTCCTATTTATTACTAAGACTCCTTCACGGAGTCTTAAACCGAAAAAGTAGAAAAATAATGAAATTTTTCTTATGCGGGAAAAAAGTGCAAACATCAAAAGTAGAATTCTTGGTAAGCGGGGTAGAATTCTTGAGTTGGAGGCTATAATAATAAATCCTTTATTAGTTCCATTGAAACACTAAGTTGTAGAACATGTCATGTGTATATATATAAAATTATAATTAATAAATGAACAATAAACAATAAATAAAAACATAAATACATTAATTGCAGTATTGCAGTATAACATGTCATGTGTATATATAAAATTATAATTTATAAATGAACAATAAACAAACAATAAATAAAAACATAAATACATTAATTGCAGTATCAGTAAACCATTGATCACAAATCAATTACAGGTTTGCCAGTTTGTCATCAAAGTACTCACTCATGTTGTAATATGGATTTTTCCTTATGTATACACTCAGTCTTTTCTTAAGTATATTCCACGGCAGATCTCTTTACCCCTGTGGTATGTGGTTATATATCTTGGTGATGTTGTGTTGAGCATTCTTCATTAAATATATTAGCTTGACGGCAGGTGGCTTTATCCTGGTTTTATTTCTTGTATTATAAGAGTGGTCTTCTCCTACTTCCCGGAACAGATTACCATTATTCTTGACAAAAGAAACTGCCCCATATATATACAAACCATACACCGTCATAATTAACTTTTCTTTGAAGTATGCTCTGCACGATGTCATGTAACTCAGACCCAATATACCTCTTAAGCAACTCTTCTGCAGATGTAAGAGGGACACCACACTCGACGAGTTTCCCCATATAACTATACCATACCTCAACCGGCTTCCTATATACGCATCGTAAGCACTGACAGCAGCCTCCACACTTACAGTTCTAGAGATGTTTCTTAGGGCAAAAACATATCTTGCCATTTGCCCAGATATTCGCTGTAGATGTTCTCCCCAGTCTAGTCTCTGATCTATAGTTAGTCCAAGGTAAGTAATATTTCCTTTGCTGGTTATTTTCTTTCCCCGACATTTGTATTCATTTATATTCGGTTTCCTATCATAGCAAAACTGTAGCATCTGAGTTTTCTCCTCATTTATCTTTAAATTGTGTTCCGTAAACCAGGCTTCAGCCTGTCCAAGTGTTTTCTCCAATGGTTCCTCCAATGTTCCCACACTTGACAATATCACAGATGTATCATCAGCAAATAGTACAGTGGGCAGTTCAATTGCACCTGGCAATCCATTTGTGTATATCAGATATAAAAGTGGTCCCAGGACCGAACCCTGTGGCACCCCCTGTCTCACCACTATCATGTCAGAGTATATCAGTTCTCCCAACACTTCATCCTCATCCACTACACACTGCTTCCTTCCTGTCATGTACTTGACTCTATTAATCTTAAAGCAATGCCTCTTATTCCCATTTTTTGTAATTTCTCAAATAGAATGTTGTGATTCACCCTATCGAATGCCTTACTGAGGTCTAAGCACATTATGGCTGTGTGTCTACCTTTGTTAATGCTGTCAATGATATTTGTTAATGCCTGGTAAAGAGCTGTCGTAGTGGATTTACCCTCCTAAATCCATTCTGAGAGTCGGATAACACCCTGTATGTTTCCAGGAAGTCTATTACCCTTTTATAGATAATTTTCTCAAATATTTTACTCATATTACTAATGAGTGATATGGGTCTATAGTTATTTATTTCATCTTTTTTTTCCCTTTTTATATATAGGTTTCACTTTTGTCCATTTGAGTTTTTCAGGGTATATTCCCGTTTGAAATATTAAGTTTGCCATATAACTAAGAACAGGGACAATTCCTGTGCTACAAACTTAAGTTCTCTCACAGTTACATCATCCAGTCCAGTTGACACAGTGTTCTTAAGGGTGTTAATTACATTGAAGACTTCAACTGCTTCAGTCTCCGCTAGTACAATTGAATTACATAGTTGACCATGGTATATGGAGATGTACTCTGCCGTCTTTATGTCTCTGGAAGTATTCTCCTGTAATATGAAGAATTTGTTCACTTTGTTCAAGATGTCTTTAGGATTCAAATTTTTATGTTCATTCTGTAATTCCCTAATTATAGATATATTCCTCTTTTTATCCCCAGTGCATTGCTTTATCAGATTCCAGGTTGCCTTGATTTTGTTTTCGGATTTCATTACATATTCCTCACTTTTAATCCTTTTAGCCCCATTAATTACCTGCTTTAGTACACTGCAATATCTCTTGTAGTGTTCCTTAGTTACCAATCCTTCTTTCTCGAGTTTGTATAGTTCCGATTTTGTTTTACAAGACTTTTTAATTCCAGCAGTCACCCAGGTCTTACCTTCCTTATATTAATTCTCTTTCTGTGAATATGTTTTTCCTCAGGTGTGTTAGGATGTCCAGGAAGGCATCATACGCTTCATCAGGATTATGTCTGTGCCAAACATTAGACCAGTCCATTTTAGATATCTCATATTTATAGCTTTCAAGTTTTGATTTGGAAAGAATTCTTGTTTTCGTAAGTTTCATAGGTCTTTTATAAGGTGTTTTCATAAGATGACCTATTTTTATGAGTTGTGCTCCATGGTTTGAGAGTCCATTTGGAATGACAGCTGCCATCTGTGTTGTATCATAATTGACAAATATGTTGTCAATTAGGGAGCTACAGTTGGCCGTTATGTATGTTGGCTGATCCACCTTCTGTTCCAGGTTATATGTTTTCAGCATATCCAGTAACACGTTTCTTTTTGGATAGTTTTTATCAAAATGTACATTGAAGTCACCACATATAACTATTCTGCAACTGTGCAGAGCCTTAGTTGCTTTTTCGATTGCTTCTCCCATTCTATTTATGAAGATCTGGTAGTCACCATTTGGTGGCCGATATACAGTAATCACAAGGATCCTCAATCGCCTGCATACGCTGCCGCCATCTCAATATGATGCTGTACACTCATACTGATTATTTCCGACAGTTCTTCCATCTCTAGTTCGTTTGATGCATATATCAAGGATCCACCATAAGGCTGATCTCTTGAGAAATATGAGACCAGTTCATATCCATCCAACTGTATTGTTTTCATGTTGTCTTGTTGTAGCCAGTGTTCCGTTAGGCAGAGTATCCCTGGCTGTCCCATGCACAATATTTGTGCTTCCAGTTCTAGAGCTTTGTTTTGCAGTGATTGTATATTCTGATGATACAGGTGTGTAGTGTTTTTTTGCTCACCATTTAGGTCTGTGTTTGGTCTAATTTGTTCGGCTACATCAATGTATTCCTGGTTGAGGCCAGACTGTTTATATAGGTGATTTTCCCCACCGATATATTGTACATTTTGTCTTTGACTTCTATTTCCTATCATTTTATGTTGTTTGTTCTTTTTGCGTTCTGAAAATTTCGGTTCCAATCTATGAATTTTTTGACAACCAAGTGTTGAGGCCAGAATGTACTATTCAGAATATTTGAGCTATAATTTGCAGGGATCGTGATCTTAAAGCCTCGATACTGTCCTGATTTAACGGTTATCTCTTCACATATCGGATTTATGTTTGGTATTTTGGACTTTATATAGTTTACTATGTCCTCACTTGTATTTTGCAATCGGACTTTAGATAAGTGGATAGATGTCCAAGGGATGTAGGCCTGTAGACAAGATTCCTCCACTTGATTTCCATATATTACTTTTGTGTTTCTTTTATTTCTCAGGTTTGTGCTAGTGCTTGTTCTTGAATATTGAGTTATTTGTTTTATTTCTGTATTTTTGGATGAATCATCTAGATTTATTATGTCATTCATGAGTTTTGCCTGTTCTTCAATTATTTTGTTTCCTCTGTTCGATATCTGCTGCTGCTTTAATTTCTTGTTTGAAGTGTTTGTTTTCTTTCTGGGGGTCTACAAGCAGTAGAAGTCCTATTTTGATTGGATTTATTTTGGTTTTCCAGTATAGTTTCCTTTCCATTTATTCTGACTTCTGGTACCTGCCTTGGTTTGCTTGTTGATGAACTCGGGCTATCTCTAATCAGTGTTGAAACTGCTTGAGCATAATCTTTCCTTTGCTTCGGTTCTCCCTGGGGCAGGAATTTGGATTGAGTTTTGTTTGTGTGTTGTTTCCTCACTTTGCTTTGAATTAGTATTAAAATTGCTTGATAGATCTGGTTGTGTATCCTGGTTGATTTTAGATGTCTTCATTGATTCTTGAACTTGAACTTTTATGGTATTTCTGCTTTCAATTTCACTTTTTATTGGATCCACTAAAGCATCTTCTCAGTTTTATGAACAGCCTATCAAAAAGTTTCTGTTCAAAGTCTATTTTCTTGGTTGCATTTATGACTTCACTATCATTTCCTACTTCTTTATTAGTTTGCTCATTTTGTACCTGTTCTCTTCCTCTCTTTCCAGCTCTTTCTACAAAACTAATTTCCCTTTCTTTTTTCCATGTTCAAAATGTCTATTTCCTCCAGATAGTTTTTATTTTCATATTGCAATAATTTTATTGATTTTTTCAACTGATCTATAGTAATTTTTAGTGCAGTTATTTCTTGGAGGTGTATTTAGTCTCCATGTTTACTTGCTGAGTGAGTTCCTGTTGTAAATCAGAGTTTTTTTTTTGACCTAAACTAGTTATAGATTTGTTTAAGTCTTTTAGTAGTTCTTCACTGTCTTTTAGTTTTTGTTCGTAATTTTGTTCTGTTGCAAATACATCGTTTTCTGAAAGATACACTCAGTCTTTTCATTTGTTTCAGTTGTTTGTTTTTATCATCCAATGATATTTCCAGGTTATTAATTTGTTGTTGTAGTTCTGTGACTTCCTTTTTCTTTTTCTTCCTCCGTATATAGTTCATTTGTTCTCGTAAACTTCTTATCTCGTCAAGAAGTTGACTAATTTTAATTCCATAATTGGTTTCTCTATAGTGTTTTTATTTGTTTCCCTGTATTTGTTAATGCATTCTCCAGAACACAAAACCGTATGTTCTCCGATTTTCTGTGGAATCTGCATCCTTTCCATGCAACTTGTGTGGAAAACGTTATAACAGATAACACAGAAAAAGTTCATGGCTTTTATTTGTACAGCATTTGAATTTTCCCATCTCTCTCCGTTTTTGTTGTTATCGAGTTTTTGCTGATTCTATGACTCACCTGTGGATTTGACTTGCTCGGCACAGGGAGAAAAAAGAACAACATCTGCCGATAAGATTACACTTTTGATTTATTGGGTTATTTAAAAGAAGTTTTATGATAAACTAAAACTATGGGCATCACTAACGTTTTTAACACTTTCGGGTTCAAAAATACTTAAGGGTAGTTCGAAAAATCGTTCATTACGTAGACCGTCGAATTTCGCACACTTGTGTCCAAATTCACTTTTTTAATACGACGTTTTCACCACTGAAGTTAGCAATATATCGGAGCTCCGACACACACGTGTATATCTATGTGTTTCGGATGATATTCATATATATATTTCAGTTGACCGTTCGATACATTATGCAAGTGCACTTACATTAATAGTGAGAAAATATCATCGAAAGACTCACAAGAAATATTTAAATATTAATCTTTAACGTTGGTCGAACACTTACACCAGATGGCGCAACGTTTTTATAACTACTCCATTGATTACAAACGAATAGTTTGCAAATAGTTGGCATTATTCGCTTCGCCCGTAGCAAGTCATTCTGCTAGACCACCTATCATCAAACGAAGCCAAGAACATAATAGTATAATTTTCAAAGCTCAACAAATGTTTTTCGAAACGTGCTAAATATTTTCAGTAAAAATCATTTAATATTCGAAGAAACAAATATTCACCATTCATATATTGAGTGTTCTAGAATTAGATGGAGTAGATAGAATTAAAATGAGGTAAAAGCTTTCGCCAATCCAAATATAACTGGAAGATGTTTAGATATAGCCTGTTTCTTCAACAGCTAGAAAGATATATAACTTTACAAGCATTGATAAACGAATTCGGTATTCATCATTCAATGAAGGCATTTAACACGTAATGGCTCTACCTTTACGAATTGGAGATTATATATATAAATGACGAGATTTTTCATTAGAACAAAAAACAGGACTTTATAGTTCGGATATAATCAGGTTTAGAATGAAAAATCCCATTGTTGTGTTCAGAACTATGCCCTAAAATCGAATGGAAACTCAATTTATTCAAACCATGTGCATGATTTAATAATTTTACAACTACCTCCTTTCAATTTATGCCCTCATACATATTCCGGGATTAGCTCCTCACGCAACAGCAAAGAAAATTCATGGAAAATCTGAGGATGTTTACATTCACGTCTTTCCATTGAACTGATTATATTAATTAAAATGAAGTAAGATTGAAGAGAATCATTTATGTTCCCTGAATTTCGTCTTAAAATGCTCGATAAGCATGAGGGGACGCTCCCTAAGAGAATAAAACGACGGCAAGAAATTTGCCACTCAGTCTACCCTCACTTATATATATATATATATATATATATATATATATATATATATATATATATATATATATATATATATATATATATATATCTTGAAATTGATTTATTGCCTGTTTGAGGTATTTATTTTGAAAAGTTTTTAGCATTAACAGGCTTTTTTAATATGAAAAGTTTATTTCTGTTGACGTTTCGTTGTTATATTACAACTTTGTCAAAACTAATGAATAATTGAATTTATGAGTTACTATGGATATCAAATGTCAAACTTAATTTTTGAAAAATCAAATTAGTTTTTTTGTATATTCACTTATTGATTTTCATTATCAGAGGAATATTTCTGGCTCAGCATTCGCTTCGGAAGTTTTAGTCTTCTTCACCATGAGGAAACCTCTGAAAAACTCATGGTAAGCCAGGTGATTCTTAAGTGTGATTATATTTACATATATACAATTACATATAGTTTTTTATATACTTATCCAGAATGTGTATATTGTTCGTTTATGTGTGTGAAATTGAAGGTAGATCTGGAATCTGTTATTTTATGTTTATTTAAGGCTGTGATTTGAGTTTTCGCGTATTTATGTGCTTTGATTCTTTCTTCGAGATTTTGTGCTGTTTGACCGATATAGCTTTTATTGCAATTGTTACACGGAATATTATAAACTGTATGAGTTTTCTCTGAATTACAGTTTTACTTTTTAATTTTACATATATTTCTTGATTTGATTTTTTGGCAGTATGTGCTATTCTTAAATTATAAGGTTTTAATATTTTAGCAATATTTGTACTTAGTTTTGGAATATATGGTAAGGGGAATGTAATTATTTTCGTTAGATTCATTTCTTTTTGAATTTAAAGTATTATATAATTTATGAATTCTGCTTTTCATGATTTTGTTGATTAAATTTGATGGGTAATTATTTTTCATGAGAAGAGTACGAACTTCTTCAAGTGTTTTATGTCGTAAACATGGTGATGTTAATTTTAGTGATCTATCTATAAAATTAATTATTATACCCTTTTTCTGGGAATAATGATGATTACTTATATAATTTATGGTTCGTTGCGTAATTTATTTCTTTCTGTACCATCTTGTAAAAATTTTGTTATCTTTTCTTATAATTGTTATATCAAGAAAATTTAATTTTTCATCTTTTTCTTCTTTCAAGTGTGCACTGTAAATTTATTATGAAAAACTATTGAAACGTTCTAGTATATTATCAATTTGATCTTTATCTGCTATTATTAATAATCATCAACATATCTTTATATAATCAAGATATTTTCTTTCTAAATTTTTTATTATATTCTTTCTTCTAAAATTCTATTCACTAATTGTGCAATGACACCTTGAAATTGGACTCGCCCATTGCTGTTACACCATCTAGTTGAAAAGCATAAAATTCATTTTTATATTGAAAAAAATTTGTTCCCTAAAGTGAATTTTTACTGCTTCAATGAATTCATTTTTTGGAATACAAGTGAAATTTTTTAAAATATTCCATTTTAGATCTATTATAAGTTTGAACGATTGCATTGGGTATATTAGTATAAAGTGAGATTACATCTTAAAGAATATAATTTATGATTTTCTAATAAGTTAAAATTTTTTTTTAGATTATCAACTAAATGATAAGAGTTCTTGACATAAAATTGATTTTGATTTATTACATTTTTAAAATTGAAGAAAGAAATTTGTAGATTTATATAGAGGAGATTGAATATATGAAACAATTGGTCTTAATGGAATATTATTTTTTATGTATTTTAGGTAAAACCTATAAAATTTGGGTGTTAGACTATTATGTTGTATTAACTCTTTTAGCTGTTTTTTGTGATATAAAATTATTTGTTTCTATTTTTTATTAGTTTGTTAGTTTCATTTGCAAAGTTTTTGTTAGATCTCTCTAATTTTTTTATACGTAATTGTATCACTAAGCATTTTCGTTAATTTTTTGTTCATATTCAATAGTTTCTAGAATGACTGTTTTATTTCCTTTATCGGATTTTTTAGTTATAGTTAATTGTGGATAAGATTTTATGAATGATTTTGTTTTATTTAAATTTTTCATAAGAAGTTTATTTTCAGCTGTATTTTTTATATTTTGAAAATTATTATGGCATAACTCAATTGTATTAGTTACTTTTAGTCGAATTGGAGTTTGATTTCTCAGTAGGTAATTCGAAATTCTCTTTCTATTTTCGTAATGATATTGAAAATCGGAATTTGGATTCTACGTTATTTATTTAAAACTGCGTGTTTGGATCTAAATGGGAGAAATATTGGGTTTGACATAGTTCTGGTATTTCTGTTTCGTTGTATTTATAACATTCTCATAAGATGATGATGTTGGAAATTCTATATTTATTTGTTCAACGTAAAGTTTGCTTGAACTTTCTTATTTTCTTGAGCTTCATTTTTTTCAATAAGAATATTAATTTTTCTAGTTTCATTTTGTTGGAAAATTTTCTTAATATATGAGCTGGAAGAGTAGTTTCTTAATGATTGTAAAAATAGATTTTGTATTATTTTTTGTGAGTGTTTTACTTTCTTGTTGTTGTATCTGTAATAATAAGGTTGATAGTTTTTTGTGTATATATTTTTTGTTGAGATTTTGAATTTTCTGGATAAGCACTCACAATTTAAGTTGATATGGTTTCTGTTCAAACTTCAACTGAAGTTGAACAGAAGTACTTATTCAGAAAAATTCAAAAATCTCAACAAAAAATATATACAAAAAACTATCAACCTTATTATTACAGATACAACAAAAGAAATAAACACCACAAAAATAATACAAAATCTAACACAATCATTAAGAAATACTCTTCCAACTCATATATTCGAAAATTTTCAACAAAATGAAACTTAGAAAAATTAATATTCTTATTGAAAAAAATAAACTCAAGAAAATAAGAAAATTCAACAAACTTTACGTTGAACAAATAAATATAGAATCTCCAACATCATCATCTTATGAGAATGTTATAAATACAACAAAAACAGAAATACCAGAATATGTCAACAATATACTCAATTTAGATCCAAAACACGCGGTACAAATAAATAACGTAGATCAAATTCCGATTTTCAATATCATTACGAAAATAGGAAAAGGAATTTCCGGAATTACCTACTGAAAATCAAAACTCAATTCGACTAAAAAGTAACTAATACAATTGAATCAATACCATAATAATTTTCAAAATATAAAAAATACAGCTGAAAATGAAATTTTATGAAAAATTTAAATGAAACAAAATCATTCATAAAATCTTATCCACAATTAACTATAACAAAAAAAAAATCCGATGAAGGAAATAAAACAGTCATTCTAGAAACTATTGAATATGAACAAAAATTAACGAAATGTCATTAGTGATACAATTACGTATAAAAAATTAAGAGAGACTAACAAAAAACTTTACAGAATGAAACTAACAAACTAATAATAAAAAATGGGAAACAAATAATTTTATATCACCAAAAACAGCTAAAGAGTTAATACAACATAATAGTCTAACACCCAAATTTTATGGTTTAACTAAAATACATAAAAATAATATTCCATTAAGACCAATTGTTTCATATATTCAATCTTCCTTCTATATAATCTTTCTAAATTTCTTTCTTCGAATTTTTTAAAAATGTAATAAATCAAAATCAATTTTATGTCAAGAACTCTTATCATTTAGTTGATAATCTAAAAAATTTACAACTTAATGAAAATCATATAAATTTTATTCTTTTAGATGTAACCTCACTTTATACTAATATACCCAATGCAATCGTTCCAAACATAATAGATCTAAAATGGAATATTTTAAAAAATTTCACTTGCATTCCAAAAAATGAATTCATTGAAGCAGTAAAATTCACTTTAGGAACAAATTTTTTCAATATAAAAATGAATTTTATCAAACAACTAGATGGTGTAGCAATGGGCAGTCCAATTTCAAGTGTCATTGCACAATTAGTAATAGAATTTTTAGAAGAAGATATAATAAAAAATTTAGAAGACAGTAAATATCTTATTATATAAAAGATATGTTGATGATTGTTTAATAATAGCAGATAAAGATCAAATTGATAATATACTAGAACGTTCTTGAACAGTTTTCACAATAAATTACAATTCACACTTGAATAAGAGAAAAAGATGAAAAATTAAAGTTTCTCGATATAACAATTATAAGAAAAGACAACAAAATTTTTACAAGATGGTACAGAAAAGAAATAAATTCGTTAAACGAACCATAAATTATATAAGTAATCATCATTATTCCCTGTGAAAAATAAGTATACACTAATTTCTATAGATAGATCACTAAAATTAACATCACCATGTTTACGACATGAAACACTTGAAGAAGTTCGTACTCTTTCTGCATGAAAATAATTACCCATCAAATTTAATCAACAAAATCAGCGGAAAAGCAGAATTCATAAATTATATAATACTTTAAATTCAAAAAGAAATGAATCTAACGAAAATAATTACATTCCTTACCATATATTCCAAAACAAAATCTCGAAGAAAGAATCAAAGCACATAAATACGCGAAAACTCAAATCACAGCCTTAAATAAACATAAAATAACAGAAAAACATGATTTTGATTACAAAAATACGAAAATTTTGGCAACTGAAAGAGACAAAATGTAGAGAAATTTTAGAAATGTTACACATTCGTAAAAATTTGGAAAACACAGTCAATGAAAGAACGGACGTTAAACATCTAAATTCTATCTACAACAACTTAATAAACCTCACAAATAACACTCGCAAAGAAATATTCCTCTGATAATGAAAATCAATAAGTGAATATACAAAAAACTAATTTGATTTTTCAAAAATTAAGTTTGACATTTGATATCCATAGTAACTCATAAATTCAATTATTCATTAGTTTTGACAAAGTTGTAATATAACAACGAAACGTCAACAGAAATAAACTTTTCATATAAAAAGCCTGTTAATGCTAAAACTGTTAATGCAAAAACTTTCAAAATATATATATATATATATATATATATATATATATATATATATATATATATATATATAT